>CM032132.1:11800000-11998800 GCA_018894105.1 Jacaranda mimosifolia | reverse complement strand
TGAATAAAAGAATTGAATATTATTATAAATAATATTGATGTCACCTTAAAATCTTCATGAGTTGACTTATACATGTGATAATTCAATAGAGGTTTTTTTTTGTTAATTTCCAAGAAGAGCTGGCCGAGCTAAATCAAAGGAAGAACTAGGAAGAGCAGCCGAGCTAAATCCAGAGGAAGAGCTATGAAAAGTTGGCTGACTGAATCAAGGGAAGAGCTAGGAAGAGCTGGCTGAGCTAAATCAAGGGAAGAACTATAAAGAGCTGGCCGAGCTGAATCTAGAGGAAAGCTAGGAAAGCTGGCCGAGCTAATCCAGAGGAAGAGTGGTAAAGCTAATCAAGGGAAGAACTAGGAAAAACTGGTCGAGCTGAGTCCTACAAATTCAACGTGACTCCCTGACATGTTTTTTTGAGAGTATAAGAATCAGTTAGAGATTAGTTTCCACGTGGCAACTATAAGGAAAAATGGGTGTTTATGGAGTATTTAAGATTTTTTCGTAAAATAGAAGAAGGCAGATTGAGATATTTTTTACAAAAAAGATTAGAGTGATTTCGTGAGTATTTTCTTTCTTCATTGGTGCTATTTTAAATTTTGCATCAATTAGCGCCATTTGTGGAAACCTTTTGAGTTGAGGCTGAGGAGATGAGTGAATTCAGAAGGAATTGAAGGGGGAGATATTTAATGCCCTGCAGGCTGAGTAGATAGGAACTTTGTTGGGGAAAGAGCTCCTGGTCTGCCGAAGGATGTAGTGCCACCAGAGGGGAGGGGTTTTTCTCCCTATACCTCCCGTGTGGGACAATTTACTCTTGAGTAGTGGGAGTTTTTTGTATTCGGCATTCACCCTTTCATGGCTTCCCAAATACCAGGAATTGGGTAGGTTAGGTTTTTGGCCATGCCGCTATTTCCAATAGCCATGCCTTTTGTACCAGGAATGCCACCTCCTGGTTTACCATTTCACGCCCTATACCAGTGCCTTTCCCAGCGCCTCCAGTAGTCACTACACATGCATCTATAGCATGAACTCCGCCTATACCAGTATTGGGTGCCGGCAAGAGATGTGCACTTTCCTTCATCCTATGATTGGTGGGGGGGGTCAAGTTGTAGGTTCTCATATCATGGCATCTCTTCCTAGAATGATGGCCTAGGGAATTAGGGCTGGGCAATGGGCCAGGATCACTAGGCATGGGACAATCGGGTCGGGTACCTGGTCGTCCGGGATTTTTTTTTTACTACTCGATCTCGCCCGATTTTGTACCGGGTATGTTGGCCAAAATTTGGCCATATTTTGATCCCAAAATCTGGCCCAAAATTTGGCCAAAATGAACTATGACGGTTCAAAATCTAGCCGAATTGGCTAGAAAATGAACCCACAGTATGGACAAAATCTGGACAGAAATCTATCCAGATTGTAGGTTAATTTCCTGGCCAAATTTGTCTAGATTTTCAAGGTGGGAGGATAATTTTTTTGTTTTTTTTTGTAGTATAAATTATTTTTTTGATAATATAAATTTTGAAATGTGATTTGTTGGTACATATAAAACTAATTGAAATTAACTTAACTCTCCAACTCCAAGAAAAATTACAATTGACAAATGACAAACACAATTTGCTATACATATTGGAGAGAAATTAAATATTCAAATTGCTCAACTCCAAATTCTAAAGTGAAAAAAAAATCCTCAAACCATTATACAAATCATAATTTACAAGTTACAACTTACAACACCAAGGCATCAATTCAACTTTCAACTTAACAATTCAAATTCTTAACATCATCAAGTATTCAAGTCATCATTCCACTTTTCAAAGTCAACATCCTTTCAACTATCCAAAATTCAAATCTCATAAACAACTTAAACATGATAATTGATATCAAATCATCAACATTCACAAACAATCTCTAATGCATTCCTCCATTCCGCTCAAATGCTTATGCATCAAGGATGGATGTATCGGCCCCCATTTGTGTCAACTCTACAAAAGTAGCAACAAGATAAAAAACAAATTAATAAAAAGATATAATATTAAAAAATAAAAAGAATTAAATTAGTTAAGTTATCTTTCTCAAGATTTTCTAGCTCACACAAATCTTCCTCCACATTAATTGGTTTTGAAGCTGAGCGAAACCAATCTTGGGCACAAATAAGAGCTTGAGCCACTTTAGGGGATAAGGAACTCCTAAATGCATCAAGCACACGCCCTCCAGTGCTAAAAGCAGCCTCTGAAGCAACTGTGGAGACCGACACTGCTAATATATCATGGGCCATCCTAGAAAGTATAGGAAATCGATGAGCTGACACTTTCCACCATTTCAATATGTCAAAACCATCTCCACCCTCTTCACACTTTTTTGCAAATATTTCTCCAACTCAGTCTTCCCTTGTTTACCTTTCTTTTTATTTTTTCATCTTGTCAAACTCATCAAATAGATCATATGCTCGTTCATCCTCCTCACTCAAAGTGTACCTAGCACTAGAACTTTCACCACTTGTTTTAGAACTAGGGCTTGTTGGAAGTACATGGGCATACATTCTTTGATACTCTTTGAATAAATCATCAAATCCATTCTTGACGGCTTCTTTCATGTCCCTACTAAATGGACTATCACATGTTCCAAAATTTGAATACATTCTGTCAAATGTGAACTCAATGAACTCCATCTTCAAAGTAGGATCAAGGATCACTGCATAATATAAAATCTCATTGATCTTTGTAATTGATCCCCAATATTTGTCATACTTTTCTTTCATTTTTTTGGCCATCTCCTTAAATTCAATGTCACCACTCTCCATCCACCTCGAAAGAAGCCTATTAATTGCACTTATTTCTTTGAATACGGTGTTTGATGTGACATACAAAGAGCCCGAAATTTTCAAAGTGAGATGAAAAAAATGCCCAAAAAATTTCAACAACAATTTTGCCCTTTTCCAATCAAAATGTGAAGGAACTCCATCATCGAGATCATATTAAATGCACGATCACTGTCCTCATATGCTTCAAAGGCCTTTCTAAGAGACAAAGCGGCATCTAACATCAAATAGGTAGAGTTCCATCTTGTAGGTACATCAAGTGACATCTTATTTGTTTTCAATTTTTCAAGTTCTGCACAATGCTTGAATTTTTTTTACCTTGCCGCAGACACTCTTATATACCTAACAGCCCCTCTAATACGAGTAATAGCCATGCTCTCATCCTTTCCTTTCAAACCTCTTGACACACAAGATTAATGATATGTGCAATACACCTCATGTGCATATATTGACCACCCAAAATCATACTATCTGATCGACCATCAAATTTCTTTTTCAAATAAGCATTGCACCATCATTTGATCAGGCATTATCCATAGTGACAATAAAGATTTTATAAACACCCCAATCATTCAAGCATGCAGCAACATCTTACCCACATCCTCATTTTATGGCTAGAAATAGGACAAAAATTCAAAATCTTTTTTCACCAAATTCCAATCATTATCAATAAAATGCACCAGTAAGGACACATATAATTCACTCTTTGAAGGGAGGTCCATGTGTCAGTGGTGATGCAAACCCTTTGTGCATGTGTGGCACTGAAGGACTTCAACTTGGATTTTTCATTCATGTACATCTTAAAAATATCTCTAGTTATAGTCCTTCGGGATGGCATAGAAAATTGAGGACATGTAACTGACATAAAATGTCGAAACTCCTCTTTCTCAACTGTCCTAAATGGCATCTCATCAACAATAAACCAATGGCATAATGCATCTCTAATTTTTTCTTGATCAAATTCTCATAAAACTCCTCCACTCTTTTGACCCTTTCCAATTGGTTGATAATTCAAAATCTTTTGTCTAGTTGTAACTTCATGAGGTTTCTTTTTACATGATTGATAATGCCTATCAAGCCCTTTAGTTCCATGTAAATTAGGATCCGCCCTAATACATGTTCCACAATATTTATATCTTCCCTTTTGGCATTTATCATTTTCACAAAAGAATTTAATAAAGTGTTCCCACCATGGTGACGTAGATGCAATTTCTTTTTTAACTTTTTTCTTTGGAGGTTCCTTTCCCTCATCTACATTCTCATCAACAAAAGAATCTTCGGCAGGACCATCTAAACCTCGAGTTATAAAATCATTATCATCATTCAAGCCACACTCTAAGTCATCTAACAAATTTAATTCCTCATCAATTGGATTAGCAAAACTCACCTCCTTAGTCTTTCTTTTTGTTTTTGGATTACTACTTTCCATTTCACTTTCCGAGGGGATATGTTAATTTGGTAATTTGGATGAGTCCCTGCAATGCAATTAACAAAAAATTAATTTTTCTACACTTGTATGATCTTATTTTTATTGTATATCAATTTAAAAAATTAATAGGTAAATAACATAAAAATGAAAAAATAAGATAACAAATTGAAAGATTAAATATTTAAATTCATTCATAAAAATAGAGGAAAAATTAAAACAAAAGCAAATCATTATCATTCATTCATATAAAAACTAAATGTCTAAATCCTCCACCCAACCAATAAACTAAAAAATTAAATAATTAACAAATGCATATATAATAGATAATAATAGATCCTAATATACATGAATATACAAAAAAATTTACAAGAAAAGTGAAAAACTAAAAAAATCTAAATTTTATCAAGAAAACCTTAAACTAAAAATTTTATTACATTGCAAATAATATTAATATTAAATATTCTACCTAATACATACCTAGATTGGCGGGCGGTGGTGGTCGGTGGTCGGCGGCAGCAATGGGCAACATAAGAGAAGAGGAGGGGGGAAGGGAAAGGAAAGGAAAAAGAAAATGAAGGGTCATAGGGGTGGGGGAAACAGAGGCAGAATGTTTCTACTTTCTGTTTTCTGTCTCTGTTTTTAAGTTGTTGCCTTGCTGTTTTTTCCTTTTTTTTATTTTTTTAAATAATTTTAAACTGGGTACCCGATTCCCGACCGGGCCCGGATTCATTACCCGAATCTCGGCCCAATTTCAGGGAATCGGGGTACTCGGGTATCCGGGTACCCAATTTAACTCGGTTGATCGGGTTTAACTTGTTGACTAGCCGATCGGGCCGGTTCGGGTACCCGAAACCTGGACTCGAATGCCCACCCCTATAGGGAATGGTTATAGTAGGGCCTTCATTCCCAATATTGTCAGGTAGGAATTTTCCCGGAGGACCCGACCTACTGTTGCGCCCATTATGCCACCTGTTGATAAGCCGAAAAAGTGGACAGAAGCATGCAGTTTCCATAGGAAAGGTAAAGTTAAGGATCTGGATAGGAGAGCGAAAGGAGAAGAAGAGGTAGCTAAAAGCCAAGTATCTATATGTCTCCTTGAACAACATGAAAGAAGAAGATTGCCAGCCGATGTGGTGGTTGTAATGGAGGACATGAGAAAAGAGCTGAGAGAGATGAAAAAGAAGCTGATGGGAGGAGAAAATAGAGGAGTTAGGGAGTCACCTTTCATGAAGGCGATCCTGTTGGATCCCTACAACCACAAGTCCTTCTCCATGAAAAAATATAATGGAGGTTCTGATCCTGCTGACCATCTATGTGAATTTAAAAATTTGGCACTACTGTATCAGTTTTCAGATGGGGTGAAATGCCAGAGTTTCTTAACCACATGGGGGGAATGGCTCAGAGGTGGTTTGGGCAACTGCCTCCTCAATGCATACGCACTTTTGAGAATTTTTCTTGTTGGTTTTTGCATTAATTCACCAGCAATAAGCATTACTGCCGAAGTGTGCTTTCATTCCAATAGGGAGAGAATGAAATGCTAAGGGGTTTTGTTAAGAGATTCACCATGGCTGCCCTAGAAGCTCCATCTGCCACTCCAGAAGTGCTGGCTAGCGCTCTTACATAGGTACTGAGGCCAGGTTCATTTTTCAGATCTTTGAGCCGAAGGCCGGTTGATTGTTATGACGAATTATTACGTCGAGTTGAGAAATACGTCCATGAGGAAGAAGCATGTGAGGCTAAGGAGAGAGTTAGGAGAAAAGCGCAGGGATAAGAAAGATAAAAACAAGAGCTTGGCCATGGAACATTAAGAACTTGAGATGTTCCTATATGTATATGTGGTCTTTTTAACTTATTTACCATTTTATTATCCTTTGTTGATTTTCATTCCTACTCTTAGCTCTTTAGAGACATGATATGTATTTCACATTTGCAAACAAAGGCTTTGTATTTTTCATTATAAATTCTCTCATCTGTAGAAGAAGAGCTCCAATGAGCTCGGTGACAAAAAAGCTCTAATGAGCCTAATAAGAAAAAGAGCTCCAATGAGCTCGGTGAAGGCAAAACTCCAATGAGTTGAAAAGCTCCAATGAGCTCAGTGAAGACAAAATTCCAATGAGTTGAAAAGCCCCAATAAGCCTAATAAGAAGAGCCCCAATGAGCTCAGTGAAGATAAACTCCAATGAGCCTAATAAGAAGAGCTCTAATGAGCTTGGTGAAGACAAAACTCCAATGAGTTGAAAAGCTCCAATGAGCCTAATAAGAAGAAGAGCTCCAATGAGCTCGGTGAAGACAAAACTCCAATGAGTTGAGAAGGCTCCAATAAACTTGGCAAGAAGAAGAGCTCCATTGAGCTCGGTAAAAGTGACTCCAATAAGCCAGAAGAGATCTATTGACCTCAGTAAAGGCGACTCCAATGAGTCAAAAGAGCTTCATTGAGCTCGGTAAAAGCGACTCCAATGAGAAAGGAGAGCTTCATTGAGCTTGGTAAAAGCGACTCCAATGAGAAAGGAGAGCTCCAATGAGCTCGAGTAAAAAAAAAAAAAAAAAAGAGAGAGAGACAGAGAAAAGGTTCCTAATGAGCTCGGCTGTGTCTCTTGATATGCATTTGAAAAAAGAGGCACCGAAAAGCTTGATCTCTCCTCAAGTTTTCTGTCAAATAGCGCGACTATGCATTTTTGGGGTTGGCAGCTCTTCCCTTGAAGCTCAATTTTCACCCAAGATTTTCTACCGAATAGCTCGGCCCTTAAGCTCGTCACATGACCCCAACATAAATGAGTTGTCCAACTAGGGAAGTATTATCTCGACTATTGGTCACCTCATGTTAGTCTAAAAAATATTTTCTAGACTGATTGGGGGGAGGGAGGAGTGATGATGTCACCTTAAAATCTTCATGAGTTGACCTATATCCATGATAATTCAATAGATATTTTCTTTGTTATTTCCCAAGAAGAGCTGGCTGAGCTAAATCAAGGGAAGAACTAGGAAAAGCTAGCTGAGTTGAATTGCTAGGAAGAGCTGGCCGAGCTGAATCAAGGGAAGAACTCGGAAGAGCTGGCCGAGTTGAATCCAGAGGAAGAGCTAGGAAGAGTTGGCCGAACTGAATCAAGGGAAAAGCTAGGAAGAGCTGAATCAGGGGAAGAACTAGGAAGCTAGCAAATCAAGGGAAGAACTAGGAAGAGCTGGCCCGAGCAGAATCCAGAGGAAGAGCTAGCTGAGCTGAATTAAGGGAAGAGCTAGCCGAGCTGAATCAAGGGAAGAGCTAGGAAGAGCTGGCAGAGTTAAATCGAGGGAAGAACTAGGAAAAGCTGGCCGAGCTGAGTCCAAAGGAAGAGTTGAGTCCTACAAATTCAACGTGACTCCCTGGCATGTTTTTTTTGAGAATATAAGAATTAGTTAGAGATTAGTTTCCATGTGGCAACTGTATATAACACTGTATAGAGCATTATAGTTAGTAGGCTAGATGTGAGGAATGATGGGTACTTGCAAGGGGGAAATGGGTGTTTCTGGAGTGTTAAGCTTTTTTGTAAAATAGAAGAAGGCAGATTGAGATATTTTTTAAAGAAAAGATTAGAGTGATTTCGTGAGTATTCTCTTTCTTCATTGGTGCTATTTTAAATTTTGCATCAAATATAATATAATATTATATTACATACATATGTAATTTTTTTTTTTTTGCCTCATAAAAATAAGCATGGCAACGCCTTTTTGGTAATCAAGAAACATGAAACATATATATTTATATATATACACACAATAAATACATATACACACATATATACATATATATATCTATAAAACACTCCACCCCCATGCCCGCATCACCACATAAATATTTGTAGGAGAAATAATGGGAGTTTTGTCGCACATAAATAGTGTAGGAAAAATAATAAGAATTTTTAGTATATTAGTGGTTGTAGAGGAAATAATTAGAACAGCTGAATATTTTATTATGATTATAATCTAATCTAATTAAATATGTGCAATAACCAAAAGGTGGTATATAACTACCGCTATATATAAATATATATGAATTTTCAATTTTATCATCAATTTGATATTTATATGTTTATCATATAATAAGTTAAAAGGTGAAATTTGTAAATTTACATGAAATAATTTTCATTTTAGAGACAAAACAGACTTTCCTTTTATAATAGTATAGATGATCATTGACAAGATATGGATTGCAAAATTAATACTTCCTTCATCATAAAGAAAAAAATTATGGCTATATCATATTGCTAATTCCCCAAAAGAAATATAATCTTGAGGACATTTTTTTGTCCACTTTCTATGCTTATTTAATATGATTCATACAATTATGGCCTAATAATGTGTCAAGCCAAATATCCTTCAATACAAAACTATTTATAGCTTCAACATATATAGTTTTAAATTGATAACCATAGTAACTAGATTAATCATTAACATAAAACTGAATAAATGAAATTTCTATCAAATGATTCGCTTGATATATTCTACACATTCCATAATCATCAAGTAATGCTTAGAAAACTATTAAGATCTAGAGTCTATTCCTCGAAGTTACAAGAAAAATCAAGGTAAGTACCTAAAATAGGACCCCTAATAAACTGAAAAAATGAATTCAATTTATATTTCATATTTACTTTTTATTAAAATCTATTAAATATTGATCGAGCTTCAAATAAATGTCATACTCAAATTTCATTACGAGAGCAGTCTAAAAATGTCGATAAAGAATGCACGGGCTATAATTGATCTCTATTCCTAACTTTCAATATCATAACTATCTATTTTTCCCCCCTAAAGATAGAAACTCACTACTAACTATGCATTGTTTCATTTTGGATCTCATGACGTCAATGCCTACTTTAATGAAATTTAAATATTTTTAAAGGTATAGTTAATAATAACTTGGAGTAGAATATATATTTGTTGAATTTATACTATAGTAATTCACACAAGGACTTGAGAGTATCACACACTCTCCATTAATGATTTAGGCCTTGAAGCTATTCCATCAAAAACTTGCCTTACATCGGCTGTTGAAAATTCACACTCAGATTCAGGATATTGCCGTTACTATGGAGGAGAACTTCCGCTATTTTCGCACTCAGTTGCTGATCTTTAGTATAAAGTTGGTAGCTTCCACCATAGTTACCTAATACTCCATTCATTCGCGGTACTTTTACAAATTGATACTTTACGGTACTCGAATTGGTACTCTAAAATATGCGAATTAGATTATTAAAAATAAAAAAACAAAGATATATAAAAAAAATTAATTAAAGTTTATTAGTATAACATATTTTTTTATCCTTTTCAATATGTTTTATACAATTCTCATATTCATAAAACAAAAAAGTGAAAAATATATTATAATAGTAATAATATAAATTTATATATATTCTTTTCTTTTTTTTGTATAGCTGATAAAAATTATTTAATTATATTTTAACTATAGAATACAAAAAGTTTCACTACTTAGAGAAATCAATGAAAAGGTAAATGAAAAGAGAGACTAATAAAGAGGAAGATGGAAGGAGTTAGACAAAGCAGTCAAAAATAAATTAAAAGTACTTGGAAAAATGAAAGTGGAGACAAATAAATAAAGCATCAATCAAAGTACATTGAAAATGAAAAAAGACAAAAAAGTTAAATGCAACTAAATTATGTCTCCACTCAAAAAAAATTTCAAATTTTTTATATGATTTTCCAACTTTTTTGAAAATTTTATACTGAGAGCGCACTAAGTAAATTATATAAGCGTACCACGTATCAAAAGATCGTACCGACTAAGCCTACTCCCAGAATACCATATTTTTAATAAAGTGGTGTGCTGCGTACCCGTACCCATACCAGTACCACGTACCGTAGAGTACCGTGAATTCGGTAACTATGGCTTCCACCATCGCTGCCTTTTGGCTCTCCTGATGACTGACCTTTTTAATGATTTTGGAGGAGAATTAATTGTCAGTCTTTTCATTTTCTTCAATGCATATTTTCTGAACTTTTTGATGCATCTATCATGTCATACTTTATGCTTTCTGCTATTTGGTACTCTGAGATTCTCTTTGGCTAATTTTGTTTTCTGCCATGTTGCACTTGACTTTATGCTTTCTAAATGATGATCCAATTACTGAATTTCTCAATCTTGATACAGGGCACCATTATGCTACAACGTACTAATGCTGGCGGAGTTTTGGTGTTACATTTGATAGGAGAGTTTGCTGCAGGGGGAGCTGCCAAAACGCGAACATTCATCATAAAAAGGCAGAGATTATTAGATCTCTTGACGAACTTATTTTCGATCATGGCGTTTTTGCATTAAGAGGAAAAAGTTTTTCAAAACATCTTATAAAATATTTGAGTGCTTATAAAATATTAGTGTTTTGTAATTTTTTTTTTTTAAAGAGCTTATAAGCTTCCAAAATAAGATATTAGATGCTTTTTTTTAAAAAAAAAAATAGAGTTACTCCCTTAATTTTAATTATATTAATTATAAAATTGTCATTATTAGCATCTTACAAGCTCCAAAATCTTATTTTATACAAATACTTTAAATTTAAATTAGCATCTTATAAACTCAAAAAATATTTTATAAAATATAGGAAGTTATAAGACTTTTCAAATAAGTTTAGCCAAACACTCTCTAAATAGTTTCCTTTGTTAAAATATTTATTTATGTTAACTTTCCACTTATTTATTTCAGGAAAAGAAAATCTACAACTGGCAACACTGTGGTCGGCAAATTGCCAAATTAAAGGATCAATTTCACTCCAAAAGTTTCCAGTACTTCGCTCATAGTTAAAGATTGGAAGGTTCATAAGAAGGTCATCAAGTTTGGAGCAATTCATATATACAAGTGTAAGTGCAAATTTCTTTATTTGTAATAAATAAAATTACAAGATAAGAAAAATTGATATAAATAAAATGAAATTCAAACTTATCAATTATGGATTCAATTTTTAATTTAACCTTACAATTCTTCCTTTTCAAATATGATCTTGAAATTTGATGAGTTTCGCAATGATTGCTTTGAACACCGTAGATCTCCTTAAATTTGATTTGAAATAATGCCAATTCAAGGGTTTTGAATTTTAATTTCAAATCAAATACTAGAAATATATGAGCTCCGTGAAGAACATTTTGAATGCCGTTGATCTCTTTGAATTTGATTTGAAGAAAATAATGCTAATTTAAGGGCTTCGCATCTTGATTTCGTATCAAACACCAAAATTTAATAAGCTCCACGAAGAACACCTTGAACACCGTGAATCTCCTTGAATTTGCTTGAGAGAATTGCCGGATTTCTTCAAAGTTTCTCTCACTTACTGAAATTTGTGTTGTGTGTTGAATGGGTTTTGATCAACCCCTTTATATAGATGCCTGATATAAGACTTCCAGATTGATTTGAACTTCTTTGATAGTTATATCTTTAATAAGATAATATCAAATATCTTTGATTTGATTGGTCCACAGATATATACACTTTATCTTTGATACTTAAAATATTTGATTTGAGCATAAAATAAATACTAGAGTATTAATTAAAATTAACTGTTTATCTTTTGAAATTAAATTTAATAAATTTCAAGATAAATAGAAAATTTTGAATTAATAACTAGCATATTACTTTATACGTCTCACTCTCTAATTGGGCAAAATCAATGTCTACAAATGCCCTCACTTCAAGGCTTGGCAAAAGATATGCCGATCATCCATGAAAGAGGCAAGACTTCAAGTATTTGAATTTTTTTTCTTTTTTCTCCATTTTTTTCTCAAATATGATTGCGACAAGAAATCTTCCAAGCATTCCTTGAGCTATGGAGCTTTTCTACAAACATGTTGCATACTGTCTTCAAGAGCTATATTTCTGTATAGAATCTTCATGGACTTTGTGGATTGTCAATATTTGAAGATTTTTATGATGAAGTCCTTCCATCTGCCTATGAACCCTATCATGCCCCAAAATCATCCATAAAGTCTAGTCTCAAGGCATGAAAATCGATCCCAAATAAATGATATATACAATCCATAATCTTAAAGTTAGACAAGAACTCAAACAAGTTCAATGCTAGTCTTATAACATGAAAATTCAAAGTACTATTACCTAATCTCAACTAAAACAAATAGAACCTATAGTAAATAATATAGAAATAGTAAGCTTAGGAGAAATATATTAGCCTACTACAAAAATCTAAACTACGACTTCAATCTTGATCTCATCATATGCAGGAACCACCTCTTCATTAGGGTTAGGATCTAGATCAGCTAGAAGGAAGTTAAAGAAAAGAAAAGAGTGTGAGCAAAAGACTCAGTGAGTGCCAAGTGTGCGCAATGTGAGTTTATGAATTCAACATGATTTGTACAGTGAAAATATTCAAGAAAAACATAAGCGGAAATCAATAAACAATCAAGCAGTAACAAATCAAGAATTTAATAAATAGTTTCCTAGACTAACAACTTAAATTCGATGATCAGATTGTGTTTGCTGTAGCCAACCAACCTTATGACTCCTACCATAACAGTCCCTTATTGCTCCGGGCGAGGTGCAACCTTACCAAAACAGTACCGAAGCATCATCGGGAATTCCTACGACCCATCTTAGCCACAAACCGTTTTCTGTTGTGCGCTACGGGGATTTGGCCATGGGGGCTTGGAGTTCAATCGACAAGCCTGTTGCTGCCCAGTGAAGTCCCTCGCACCCAGACCAAGTTGTATCCAACTAAGAGTAATAGTAGTAGTAGCACTAATAGTAAATCCAATAATCAGTTGATCATTGAATTTAGTTGCTAGTCTAGAAGCATTAAAAATCATAAAACATATGTTTTCTTGTATCGTGAAATGAAATAAAATAGTTTTTATGCGCAGTGGAATATAATTATAGTGCAATGTATATTGAAAAGAAGTTTCATAGCATGCATTACTATACATCTATCCTTCTAGGTTTTGAAAAGCAACATCATATAATAGTTATAGGTTTAGGCACTCACCTTCAAAATCGGTCCTAGAAGTCAATCCTATCTCAGTGTCAATCAACTCAATTTAAATTCCATTCAAAGTTCCAAAATATAAGTAAAAAATTATCCTAAATATATTATAGAATTCAATAGTACTTCAATTCTAAATTTTCTACTAAAATACATCACCTACAGTTACTAAACTCATTAAAAGACTACCAAATAGCCAAAACTTAATACATCTTTTCTAAAATACATTTTCTCCACAGTAATAACAATAAATTAGGGGTAGCCAAACTTACAACATATTTATACACATATGTATTCAGCCATACATATATACTTATATATTCTGTCTATATACATGTCCATTCCTTACCCAATCAAACCTTATCCATTTTTCATTCCAAAATTGTTTGTTTATTTATTCGTTTTTAATAATCAACATTTGCGGTAGAAATTGGGTCGATTGCAATTCAAAATCAGCCTTTTATGGTCAACATTTGTGGCTTATCTTTGTTATCTAATAGAAAAGCAAATTTAGGCACTTATTGGATGATGAAGAAATTGAATCCCTTATACAATTCTATAGAAGACAAGGAACACTTTTATCACCAAAATTAACTCCTCAATAATGTTGTGGGCCACAAGAATCACGTCATTCGACATCATATACACTTTACTTGCCTTTTCTCTTCTTTCTTCGTCCTATGTTCTTCATATCTATATATACATAAAACACATGCAATTTTCAATTTTCACAAAAAATCCAAATAGCAAAACTCTATAGCTTCTGCCCAATAATGTAAAAGTGACTCCATGGAAAGATGAAGAATATGTTTCGACATCAAATGAATTAAATGGAAGTTTAAAGTAGGCCAAGATGAAAAATACAGGAAAGAATCTTGATTACTTGGATCTATATTTGATTTTAAGTTAGATGTTCAAAAATTAAGCAGCTGGAATTTGGAGGTATAAAATGAGAATATATCAATGGCGTCAAAATGAAATTCTCCAATTGAAATCAGTGTCTGAGACACTGATGGCGGCCACGACGGTGACTGGTTAGCCAAACTAATCCTGAGCTTGATGGTATGAGTGAGTTGGGAAGAGGATAATTCAGCGGCCCTTTTTGCAGCGAAAATTAGAGTGGTTTTGTGAAGATAACGGGCAGGAGTGGAGGAAAAACGGGTCAAATTTGTTGGCGAGTAGATTTTGATGCCAGGAATGCGTCTAGAAATTGGAAGAAGTTGTGTAGGAAGAAAGAGAGGCCTTGTTTTCCACCAAAATTATTTTCTTTTCTTTTGTTGAAGGATATGTCTACGGTTTTAGATTGTGGGGACTATATGTATAGGATAAGTGGTTTACTTCAACTCGAACTGTAATTATAATCTTTCTATGACTAGGATAATCTTGTTGTAATTCTAATATCTTTATTATTAATTCCTAAGGTCTCAATTGTTAATTCCTAGTAATCGTATAATATTAATTTATGAAAAAATTATAACTTATTTCTCAAGAATTGCGATATCTAATATAAATATATATATATATATATTGATGGCTTTAAATATTAATTATCGTTATTTAACCAAGAGGTAAATCTAATGCCATATATATTATATACACACATATATATCATTTTTCTAACTGATATGATAAGAAAGCAATACTAATAGAAAATAAATAACATAGGATAAAATAATTAATTAAATTTAAAAGAAATTTTGAGGCATTACATAATAGTAAATAAAATAAAATAAGGTAAAGTAATCCATTAAATATGAAATAAAATTGTGGGACATTCACCAATAAATAGATTTATTCACAACGTAGTTCAAAATAAACATCCTTTATTTCATACTCATGCAGGCTAGGAGTGACATGCAGTTTAGGCTTATGCGCCAATAAGCATATTTAACTTGAGTAGACATTTTATACTCGTGTCAAGGAGTCAACTTGAATTTGATTGACAATTTATACTCTTGTTAAGGAGTTTACTTGAGTTTAATAGACATTTTATATTCTTATCAAGGAATACATAGGGAGACTTTAACGTTAAAATTTTACACAGTTTATGTTCGTATCTTGGTGTATTATTGACAGTTTAAGCTCTTATCAAGGAGTACATGGTGAGATTTTGAATATTTAGATAGTTTATGCTTGCATCGAAGAGCCTTATTGACAGTTTAAGCTTTTATCAAAGAACACATAGGGAGACTTTGAATATTTAGATAGTTTATACTCGTATTTAGGATCCTAATTGACAATTCAAGTTCTTATCAAGGAGCACATAGGATTTGGAGATTTGAACTTTGGACTTGAAGACTTGGAAACTTGATTCTTTGATTTAGAGATTTGGAATTTTGAGTTTTGGACTTGGAAACTTAGAGACTTGAGCATTGACTTGAAGATCTAGAGACTTGAGTCATGGATTTAGAGACTTGGAGATTTGAGTTTGGATTTGAAGACTTGGAGACTTAAGTTTTAAATTTGGAGACATAAAGACTCTTCTAGGTTTGAAGACTTAACAACTTGGGTCATGGATTTGGAGACTTGGAGACTTGAGAATTTTAGATAATTTATGCTCTTATTTGGGAACATTGTTGATAGTTTAGGCTCTTATCAAGGAGCATATGAAATTTGAAGATGAAAATTAATTGCCCCCAGCATCTTCATCATCATCAGCATGACTTGAATCTTCTTGTTCATCAAAATTCATCCTCATTTCAATATTATGTGCACGAGTTGCCAAATCTATAAAAGTTTTTGGTTTAATTTCTTTAAGTATATAGCAAAGACTCCAATGCATTCCTTGGATACATATCTCAATAGTTGAAGCCTTTGACAATTTATTTTTGTAGTTAAGACTCAAATTTCTCCTGCAATTGATGTATTCAATGGCTAGTTCTTCTTTCCACTTGCGAGAGTTGGTGAGTTAAATCACACTGATTGTCCATCGAGTGCTATAGAAGTGATTGAGGAACTCCTGTTCCACCTACCCCCAACTATCGATGGAGCCTGCCTCCAACTCAATATACCAATCAAAAGCATTGCCCTTTAACGATCGAACAAACTACTTGGCTAGATGATCTCCATATGTCCTCACATTATTACAAGTTTCAATGAAAAGAGCCACGTCCTATTTTGGGTTGTCCTTGCCATCAAATTGTTGAAACTTTAGGTGACATCTTCAAGTTGTCAATCCTTTAAGTATATGGCTTGGAGTAAGTTATTGATGACTTAGAACTTCCATCAGATTTGTCTTTCATGGTCCCCATGATAAACTCCTTCAATGGGTCAATGGGAATTAGTTCATTAGTGGAAACATGTGATTCTTTATTTGCAGTCTTTTCATTTTCACCTAACTTTTTCTTTGTCGATGCTTCACCTTCGTCTTGAGCCTCAATTTGTTTCTCTACTATGTAATTGGCATCAAGATTGTTCACTTTGCTCATCAATTTGGAGATTTGAAAGTCTTGCTCTTGAACATGCTTCGTGAATACTTCAATAGCCCTCATCAAAGTTGCATTGTTCCTTTAAGGTTGCAGCACTTGTCACCATCATCATCATCATACTCGAGGAATTTGATGTTGAATGGAGAATGGATGATGTTGATTCTTCCCTTGAGTCTCCACCATCTTTATTCACATCAATAAAATGCGACAACATTTTTTTCACAGCAAGTGAAGAAGCCACATCCGAAGATGATTGCAACTTCTTAGACATACTTCTTGTCATGATGCCAACACTTCTTGAGGAATTTGAGGTAGTAATTTTCAATTTTGCCGTCTTGTTGCTGGCCATGATACTTCAGTCTTATGAAGGAAAGAGATGAGAGGTGAAGATTGTCCCACTGGGCGTACCAAAATTTATAAACACAAATTTCTTTGTCTGCAATAAATAAAATTACAAGATAAGAAAAATTGATACAAATAAAGTGAAATTCAAACTTATCAATTTTGGATTCAATCTCTAATTTAATCCTCCAACTCTTCCCTTCCAAATATGATCTTAAAATTTGATGAGCTCCGCGATAAATGCCTTGAGCACCGTGGATCTCTTTGAATTTGATTTGAAATAATGCCAATTCGAGGGCTTCGCATTTTAATATCAAATCAAATACCAAAAATATATGAGCTTTGCGAATAACGTCTTGAACGTCGTAGAACTTGAATTTGATTTGAAGAAAATAATGCTAATTCGAGGCTTCACACCTTGATCTCGAATCAAATGCCCAAATTTAATGAGTTTCACGAAGAACACCGTGGATCTCCTTAAATTTGCTTGAGAGAATTGCCGGATTTCTTCAAAGTTTCTCTCACTTACTGAAATTTGTGTTGTGTGTTGAATGGGTTTTGATCAACCCCTTTATATAGATGCCTGATATATGACTTTCAGATTGATTTGAACTTCTTTGATAGTTATATCTTTAATAAGATAATATCAAATATTAAATATCTTTGATTTGATTGGTCCGCAGACATAGATACTTTATCTTTGATACTTATTAATATTTGATTTGAGTATAAAATAAATATACTAGAATATTAATTAAAATTAACTGTTTATCTTTTGGAATTAAATTTAATAAATTTCAAGATAAATAAAAAAATTTGAATTAATAATTAGCATATTATTTTATACGTCTTACTCTCTAATTGGGCAAAATTAATGTCTACAACAAGTTTTAATCTTCTTGAGGTACGAACTTGGAGAATAGAGGCGAAGGTTACTCCAAACCAGCTTGTTGTGTTTCTTCCAGGCTACATACAACGGCTTTAGCTTGAAGCAAGTGTGTGCTTCTTATGATTTCTTTTGTTAGGACTACCATTTGTGAATGGCACAACTATGTTTTGGTCGGCAGTTCATTATATCATATTGTACTTATTCCTATTTGAATTAGTATTTAATTGCGGTTTCAAATTTACTACAAAAAAATAAAATATCTGCCATGAAAAGTTGTTATGAAATTAATTTTGTAACTATAACTATAAATTATAGGTACGAATTTTTATAGCAACTGTAGTTTTTTGTAATTATAATCAACAAATAATATTAATTATCAATTCGTAGCATACGTTCAATGTGCAATAGATTAATCATATATTATCTGTAGAAAAATTAATATATATACACATACATACATATATATATATATATAAATATAAGAGAAAAAATTGATCATCAGTTATGGATTGATTGTACTAATGATTAGCTATGAGAACATTGACTTCAAATTTGACTAGGACAATTTCGTAATGAAAAAGTTACGAATTTTTAGTATAAAATGTGAATTGATTGTAGTTGATGCCCTAGGTTTTTAGAATGATTCTAAGTGAAAACTTAGATAGTGAATGTAGATTTTCATCAAATGACTTAAATTGATTGTGTCCTTATATATTTGCTTTCCATTTCCTTTACTGTGCATTCAATTAAAACCAACCTAACCGAATGGTTCAGTCGGTTAACCATAATTTTTTATTTTTAACGAAAAAAGAAATCAAACCGGTCACAAATGGTTTGGTTTTGGTTTGATTTTAGTTTTACTTGTTTTTGTACAAAAAAAGTGTGATAAAAGTAAGTTTGTTTGATAAAAAATTTGAGTTGGGTTACTTATTCTTTTAAAAATTTATTTGATAAAGGTATATTGATAAAAAGCATTTGTTTTCAGGTGAAAATATTGAATTATCTTACTTTTTTTTTATATATATTGAAAATATTTATTTTGATAAAATTATAATTTATCTATTCTAAACAAATATATTTGAAATATTATAATTTAAGAAGATAAATAACTATTTTGATTATTTTATGTTATAAAAATTTTAGTACACACATTGAATGTGTTAAAATTGCTAGTTTATAACCGGCAAGGCAGTTGCAAGCGATTTTTGCATATTCGGTCCTTAACTGCCAAGGTCGAATAATGGATTAAATCTTAAACTCAGTATACTAAAGTTAAATAGCCAATTAATCTGTTGACATCGTACTATAGATTGTAGATTTGTAAATTTTGTGAAAAATACAATTATAGCCTTATTAAATCATCATTTCTAGAGGATAATTTTGAAATTTTGAGAAAATTTGTATCCAAACTATCTTTTTTATGTTGAATTGTCCAATTTATCCTTCAAACTATATTACAATTTTTGTTGTTGGAATAATTAAACGGACTATGTAAATGAACAAAAATAACTTCTATTTTAGACACAAAATGGTCTTTGTTTCTATAATAATATAGATAAAATTTTTATTAACCAACATATGCAATATACTACTAGTACTACCACATGACTCGCCAAATAGGATTTAATCCCCCATCCCTTAGTTTGCAATTTAAATTGAAATTTCAATTTTACTCATCAACATGCCCTATAATATATATAAGTTTAATTAATTAATTAAAAGGAAAATTTTAATTTTCTTTATATATAACATTGTTTGCTCTTTAATCATAAACATCTACTTTTTATATGTAATGTGTATTAGTTTGTATAGTAAAAAAATTATGCAATTGTACCATTTGAGTTTAGAAAATTTTAATTTTTTTCTCTTTGTATCATAATTATTCATGTTTTTATATGTCATATATTAATATCTATACTATTTATAAAATGTAGGGTTTTTAATAACTATTTTGATATATTTACTAATAAGATGATAAAATCAATTATATTTTATAAAATAAAGACAATATAGTTTTATTTTCTCTTCTCCAATTTTACTTCTTTTTTTCTTAAGTATTTCACCTTATCAAAAATTTCCTTTTATTTATCCCAAAAACTTAAAAATACATTAACATTTACATTATTTGAAAAATTGTATTTATTTATCTTAGACTTAAAAAATTTAATAAAAATGTGAAATAAAACTAAAACTAGTATCACTTGAATAGTAAAATTTTATATATAAAAAACGAAAAACTTAACCGAACCGAACCGAACATTTTTTTTCCGGGTTTCAGTTTGGTTTTGGTTAACCAAGTAAGAAAATCAAACGGAACTGAAAATCAATTTCTTTTTAAAATACAAAATCAAAAATCAAACCGAATCTAATTCAGCTTGATTCGATTTTTTCGATTTCAATCAGTTAGGTCGATTTTATTTATTTATTTTTTTTGGCACCCCTAGTTAATATGGAACTTTCATGCATTCATCTCTAATAAAGTCCTTGATTGAAAAGTTAAAAGTAAAACAAAAGTTTTTTAAGCCAATTCAGCCTCCTTTGCAGTTATTTTCTAACAGAAACGTCATGTATTAGTTCACTTAATTTGACAAATTATCGGTATGATGCTTTTAGAAAGCATCACCAACGTAAAATTTTTATGACTCTAAATAAAATGTGAAGTGAAAATATATCAAGTTCTCTGGTAGTTGAAAATTTGACATAAATATAAGTGGAAATATGTTAACCTAAAAACCTTATGAATTTAAATAAAATAAAATGTGAAGTTAATAGACATCAAGTTCAAGTACGTAGTTGAAAATTTGATGCAAATATAAGTGAAGATATTATTATTTTGTTGCTCATAATCGTAAAAATTTGTTCATATACACACAAATTATCATTTTCTAGTGATACTCAATTGATGGATTGATAAAGAAAATTATTTCTAGCATAGCAATACTTTCAACATGACTATTGATTAGTAAATTACAATGTTTATATTGGTATAAGATTATCTCAGCAATCGAGTTTCGAAACTTGATTTTCTTAATAGAACTAATGAATCAAAACAGATGGAGTATCACAATAATGATTATAACTTGTTAGTCTAACTTGTATTTAATTATTTGGTTGGCCCAAAAAAATAATAGTACCATAAATTGAAAATTATTTGCAATTTCCATTAATATCCCAACCCAAAAATCCAAAATCCAAGTTAGAACTTTACATGCATGAAAATACAAGTGTAGACAATTACTATCTTTGCCACCCAGATTCAATTTCAACGACTACAACAACTCTCCACCTTTCATCTCTCTTCCCCAATTTTCTCCTCTCCATTCATCCTCAACACCTTTATTTTTACTTCCATTACCACAAACTCATTTCCCCTTCCCCGATCTTTAACTCATTTCTCATTTCTCTTTCTCCATTTTTGCACTTTGGATTCTGGGTTTTTCTATTTTAATAACCATAATAAAGACAATAAAGGAATAAAGTTGTCTACAATGGGCCAGCAGACGTTGATCTACAGTTTTGTAGCGAGGGGGACGGTGATATTGGCAGAGTACACAGAATTCACGGGAAACTTCACCTCTATTGCTTCTCAATGTTTGCAAAAGCTGCCTGCTTCAAGTAACAAATTTACTTACAATTGCGATGGACACACTTTCAATTACCTCGTGGAAAATGGATTCAGTATGCATCTTTAATTTTAATTCTTTTTGTATTTTTATGTTATGGGTGATTGGTTTGTATTTTTACTTTTTGTCCTGATATGTTTTCTTGGATATTGTTTTGTCTGATTTATGTGAATCTGTTTCTTTTTGGCTAAAATTCATGCATTTGTACGTAAATGCATAAGCTTCCGTGGTATGTTTCCTGATATATTTGCGTGAAGGTGTGTGTGTTTATATTTGTAATTTGTTGAATCAAAATTAGGACTAGATAATGGGTTATGAGGGAATCTTGGACTTTAGTTTGCGGGACAATCCCACAGTTGCTGTATTGCGAATCGCACATGGACCTGATCACATTAATGATTTGATTGTCATAGAGCCTCCTAAGAGTAATCCTCTTATGTAGATCTTTTCTTGGCTAGAAAAAGATCTATATTTAAAATGAAGTGATATTTCTGAGCTGTTGGAGGATTTGGATTGAAATACAAGCTTTATGGCCCCTGAATAATTGCAGGTGTTGGGGCGAGGGAGGTTCTTTATGTGAACATTGATGGATATTATTCATGAGAAGTAGATTGTATGCATTACTTAAATCATGTGGCAGCAAAACACGTGTCACTGAAAAATTTGGATTGAAATACAAGCTTTATGGTCCCTGAATAATTGCAGCTGTTGGGGGGAGGGAGGTTCTTTATGTGAACATTGATGGATATTATTCATGAGAAGTAGATTGTATGCATAACTTAATTCACGTGGCAGCAAAACACGTGTCACTGAAAAATATTACTTATATATGTCACTGAGAAATATTACTTATATAGAAAGACAAATATTTAGCTGAAACAGGTATCAGAAAGAGCTATACAAGAATCATGCGGTCACAGTGACAACATTAGCATTGTGAGAGCATTGCAGAACATGTTCAAGGGAATATATACTTGAAAAATGGGTACTTTCAAGTAAATCCACATTATTGAAATGGAAAATTTGATTCATTGGATTCCTTCCATGTAACAATGAGATAGCCATCTTTCTTCAATCTTTGTTTGAAATGTGAATTTTGAAATCATGAACTTTCCCAAATATATATGTTCTCTCTAAGGAACTTTTCTTTGTTGTACATCTAGCTCAGATCTTTTGAATTGGTGTTCTGTTTTCTACTTCACTCGATGAATACATACTAAGTGTATTAAGTATTAAGCACTTGGTTGTGGATTAGAATGAAATACTAATTGGAATAGAGGATCTAAAATTGTTGTACATTTAGATGAAGAATAACTTTGAAAAGTTAAATGTGAAACTTATTAGGTATTGTTCAATGGGGGAGGTTTGGGTAGAAACCAGAGTGGATCTGTGGCAAAGTGAAGCCTCGGGAGGTATGGCAGCTTGTCGTGTGCCGTCGTCCTTGAACATCAAAAAAATCAGGAACATATATTGGTGATAATTTATTGTTTCACATATAATGCATATTTTGTAAATAGCTAATGATTGATACATAAAATATATTGCAACAGAGAATAATCTGAACTCTCATTGAGAGCTGCTTACCTTTGATTTTAAGAAGAAGTACATGTTGATTTATGAATAATGTATTAATAGCCGATGTTTATAGATCAGTGACTGTTATGTTGGATGGATCAATGGCAATTGAGTTTCATTTTGAGTTAAATATTAAGTAATCTTCTTCTTCTTCTTCTTCTTCTTCTTTTTATTTTTTATTTTTTTTTTATTTTTAACTTTTTGGTCTTTGCTGTGAACTAGAGATTCAGAATTAGCATTGGGGAGAATGGTACAAATAATGAATTTTATGTAAGTTTACTTCCAGGATCCAATTCCTTTTAAGAAGGAATGTATTTTTAGGACAAATACATTAATAGTCTGCTGAATTTAGTAAATGTCACCTTTAAGATTTACTGCAATGATAATTGACCAAGGCAGATTAGTAAGAATGGCATACTTCAAGTTTAAAGTTGAGTTACGATGTGCAGGTTCCTATTCTACATCGTCATTTTTTTTTTTTTTTCTAAAAAAATAAAGTTTATTAAGTGAATATAATTGTGGATAATTTCCCCTTGACGATGTCATGGGAAGACTTATATAATGATTTCTCAATTCTTTTCTGGCATTGCACCTTTAAAGTTTCTTAAGCATTTACCCATCTACTTTCTGTCATTTTGCAGCCTATTGTGTTGTTGCGGTTGAATCTGCTGGTAGGCAAATCCCAATTGCCTTTCTGGAGCGCATTAAGGATGACTTTAACAAGAAATATGGTGGAGGCAAAGCTGCAACTGCAGGCCCAAATAGTCTCAAAAAAGAATTTGGGTAGGTAATGTTTCTTCTTGTTTAATGCTTTCCTTTATTCTTCTGGGTGTTGCCAAAATCTCTATGTTATGGTATTGTAGCCCCAAACTGAAAGAGCAAATGCAATATTGTGTGGATCATCCTGAAGAAATTAGCAAACTTGCTAAGGTCAAGGCTCAGGTTTCTGAAGTAAAGGGTGTGATGATGGAAAATATTGAGAAGGTATAGACATTTCCAGCGTTCCCAGACAAAGAAATTCTTTGTTGTTCCTGCTAGCATTCATGATTGTTGTTAACTGTTTTTCTGTTGGTCAGGTTCTTGACCGAGGAGAGAAGATTGAACTGCTTGTTGACAAAACTGAGAACCTTCGATCTCAGGTTAGTTTGACAGAGCAGAAAAGCCTGTTAAAGTCATTAAACTTTCTAAATCATCATGAAAAACTCTCTTTGGTAGCATTTCATACATAGAAAGTTGGTGCTAAGTTTAACAGTTCTTGTGAATAGGAGGTCATACTTACATTTTCCTGCCCTTTGAGTGAAAAAGAAAAATGTGAAAAAATGGGAATGAAAAGTAGGCATGATTATGATCTGATTTGACTACTTCATTCCTACTTGGCAATTGTTTTATCTTCCTACAAGTGGTGTGAAGCTTTCATATAGAGAAGTATATATATATATATATATATATATTGTTTGTGTTGTGGTGTTGGATTTCAGGCACAGGATTTTAGGACACAAGGGACAAAGATGAAGCGAAAAATGTGGGTTCAGAATATGAAGATTAAGCTGATTGTGTTTGGAATATTCTTAGCTTTGGCACTCATCATCTATTTGTCCATCTGCCATGGCTTCAAGTGTTGAAACAATCAATAATAATATGCGATATAATGAGTGGTTGCCTCCACCATTCTGATGTTCCCTTTTGCCTTTACCCATTCTTAGTCAGACTTTTTGTTTTTTTTCTTCTCTTGGCATGTATGTAACTTGCTTACAAATGCTTGATGTACAGATGATCATATGCACGTGATCAGCAGTAGATCACTTTGTTAAGGTATTTGATGATTAATGATGTTTCTTTGTTTCAATTTAATTCCTTTTCATCTCTCTCTGCTACTGCTTGTGCCCAAAAGGAGTTAATGCCATATCCGCCTCCTGCGGCCGAGCCATGGGTTTTTTAATGGCAATCCAGTGTTTGCTTCACTCGGAGGGTTATGTAATCTTGTAACATGTTTTAGAATTTATATAATTAAATTTAATAGGTTTAATTGAGTATAAACTTGAAATAATTATATTATCAACTCTTCCTATCCATTTTTTCATTATTATAAATTTCTCTCTCTCTTAGTTGTGTTCAAAAACGATATAAAAGTCATAAATTCACATTTTTTTCTTGTTTTTTTTTTTTTGCTAATTAAAAAAGTAAAATAAAATAATTGAACTTTTAATTTATTATATGGTTGTTCTGCTCCTTGTGTTAGCTATTTTTATATATTTTAAAATGAGTGTACTTGTAATATTTTGTAGTTGAATGAGTTTCATGTAATAGTTATAATTAAGTTTTTATTACCATAAAATTTTTAAGACAACTTAAAGGCAATTCTCTTTGTTCCTTCTAAAGCTCGTTTTACTTACTTAGATGGATAAAAGAGTTGGCTGACAAAATATATTTATGGTTAGGGTGCGTTTGCTTTGATGAATATAGTGTCTTTTTATATACTTTTATATAAATAAATAGGCCTGTAAATGGGTAGGGTGTTATTCTACCCAGGCCCAAAATATCAATATTCATATCCTACTCATACCCATATTTATTAAAGATAGTGTAATAGGTATGGGTAGGGTCTGTACCCATAAATTACCCATGTACCCACACCAAAAAATTACCCATTACTTTATATTTAAATTTAATCTATGAATATAAAAATTGTTTATACTCAAATCAAATTTATATTAATGATAAACTTTTTATATATAAAAATTACAAATATGTGATTGAATAGTAACAACTAAATAATTTTCTTCATTAAAAATTAAACTAAATTAATAAAATTAATAAAGTTAATATATTGTGATAGCAATTTTTTTTTTAAATTGGAATAACAATAGCAACAGTTGAACATTTTTCATTAATAAAATTAATAATATTAAAATTAATAGTGGAATAAATAATATTTATAAAATCAGTTAATAAAATTAATTTTTTTAATGAATAAAGTTTATTAATATAGAAATTAACTGTTTTTATAAAATTAAATATAGAAAAAAGTTTTTGCTTTTAAACTGTTTTTATTAACTTTTTTTAATTATATTAATTTAATTAGCAAAAAGTTTAATTGTTAATTGTATTAATAAAGTTTAACTATTATATCAATAAAATAGTTAATTTAATTAGCAAAAAGTTTAAAATTAAATAATTTAAATTTAATGATTAAATTAAATTAAATATAAAAAAATTATTTTTTGTATTTATGCTAAATAATATTTTTAATATATATTAAGAAAATAAATATATACATTAAAAACATACGTCTAATAAACTAGACCCAATGGGTCTTGGGTTAGATAGGATAGGGTAGGATTATGGTCTCATCCTTTTGGCCAAATAAATAATATTATGTTTACTTTATGTTACAAATTGAAGGATAGCAAATCATTTATGTTTATTTTGATGGATTGAATTGTATGACTAACTATATTACTGAAGATAGCCTTAACTATATTATTTCTTTTTTATTAATTGTTTACATTTCTTTTTTTCTGCCCTTTTTCTTTTCCTTTTCCTTCTCTTCTCTTTCTTGTTTTTGCTATGAATTCTGACTTCTCGACTCTTTATTCCTAATATATATAATAATATTATATAAATTATAATAATGATTTATTTATATGTTATAATAATAATGTTTACACACATATATATCACATAATTCCAGCAAAAATTGGCAGAATTAATTTGCTTCATAAGATTCTTACCAAGTCTTGCAACGTCACCTTTGGTACGGGGAAATGCTAATTATTTTCTGTTTGCAATGTGAAATAAAATGCAACGCCCATCAATATCATCCCCAAAATTTTGAAATTGTGGTCGAAAAAGAGCAAGGATTCGAATCATCCTTCATCGATTTTGGGGATGGAATTGACTTAGGGAATAATTTCAAGTAGATCAACTGATTTTGTTGGGTTCTTATTCAGTTTTGGGATGAAAATTGGGAATGAATAGATTTTGTTTAGTCTTAGTGAATTTGTTTTTGATAGGGTTCTTCGATTTTGTTAAGATTCTTCGTGGACTTGGGGATAGAAATTGGGAAAAAGAGCTTCTTATCAAACTAAATAATAGAAAATAAATTTTATTATTTATTAATTAACTAAGGATAGTTAAGTTATTTATTTTGTGTGGTAAAAAATTCGTCTGTTTGTGTCCTTTCCAGTGCTTATGCTTTAACTAAATGTCTTTGTCCATTAAAATAAATTTTGAATGGATGTTTAAGATTTAAAGATACTTTTTCGATGGTTCAGAACACCAGGTCAAAACAACTCTATGTTATGATCTTTTCAAATTTGTGCCTTACATAAAAATATGTTCACAATAAAATTTATCATTTTATCAAAATTTAATTTAAAATATCATTTAATTTTTAACACATTTTTGGATCCTACTATCATAACATATTGTTTCAAAATATTTTTTCAAAATGCCACAAAAAACAAAACAAAACAAAACATTCTTAAGTTTTTTCCCATTTTTTTTTTTTTTTCTCCCTTAAGCTAAGAAGGCATACACTTTCAATCTATAATATCCGCTTCCCTAGACATTCATCTTTGTAAATATGTGAAACAATCACCCAACATATATTGAATATATCCAAATATAACATGATTTTAATTTTTGACAGAATACTTATGGTGTGTTGTATTTTGTCCCTATTATTTTGAAAAATCTACATTTAGCCATCTACATAATTTTAAATACTTTATTTTACCATGGAATCCATATTTTGGTAGAATGAAATGGAACGTTTTACCAAACTATTAGCATAGGTTACTTAACTGCCAAAATATCGAGATTTTAGCTTAGTCAACTCGAGTTATGATAATTATGAACTAATTTTAATTTATATAAGTGGCATTATTGTAGTTATTTTCCCCATACCATTGCTATGGTATATGAATAAAATTTATACTTATTTATTTAGTAAGCGAAATAGGTTATTTGGAATTCTAATTTAAATAAAGACAAGAGAAGTGACGTCAATCCTGTATTCATGGATCACTGGAGCAAGTCTCTCTTTTTTCTTTAGAGAAGCACATGAGTTGCAGAATGAACTAAAAAAGACAATGCTGTTCTAAATTCTCTCTTCCTTCTAATTGCCCCTTGTCATGCAAGAGAACTATGGCAATTAGGATTTCAAGAATATTGGCTGATTTAGCTTCGACGTCTTTCTAATTTATTCGTATATTTGAAAAACAAATCGCCTAATATATTTACTGAACAAATTTGTATAAAGCTACATATAATATAATAATAAATTGGAGGGTAAATATAAGACTATTAATAATCTTATGAACATAAAATTAGGGAAACATCGAATTAAGTGTTAATTATAAAATAACTCAAATTAGCTGAAGTGTCTACATATATATATATATATATATATATTGGCAAGTCATTATAGCATAACAATATCTTTTTGTAAATATTTGACTTTATTTTACTAAAATGAAATTTTGATGGTATAATTCTTTTAGGCAATGGAATGCGCATTTTATGAAAAATGAGGAGGTAAAGTACAACATGCCCAAATTATGTTAGCATATTCGGCAGAATATTATACCCAAAAATGAGATCAAGGGTGTTTGAGCATATTCAACAAAGATTTTGCAATTACGCCATACAGCTGCAAAAGATTGGAACAAAGTGCAAAAAGATACAGAAAGCAATGGATTATTCTTCTCTTGTCCTAATTTCAATTTCGATTATGTAAATTATGTACTTTGTATTGTAAATTTTGAAACGGAATTTGGATACTTACAGTTTGATTTCTTACAAGGAACATCTTTCTGGACATTTCATCTCAATATGATCAAAATTTAAACTCGGCCCCATCATTTTTAACATTTCCCTGAGGAGGGCTGATGACTATCCACAGCAAAGAAACAGTGATGGAAATAAGCCCTGACCAGACATATATAATGGTTGGCACTCTTCCTTTCCTTCCCATCAACCCCTTTGCAAATGGATACATGTGAGCCAACACCCAGAAACTGAAGAATGCCCCTCCAAAAAGCTTACTCCATTCAGGAATCACACTGTAGACTGTTCTTGCAAACCCAATCACGAGTGCCACAAGGTTGACTACAATGATAGCCAATGGCACTATGAAGAGGCTAGTCCATTTCACCACATATAGATCAGCATATATGTCATCTTCATCTTCATTTGCCGATTTTGAAGTTAATGTGAAGGATATCTCTATCCCAGCTATGACCTTGAGAAGTCCCTGCAGCACAGCTGCCAGGTGGGCACTAGACCCACCAATCACCCAAAACTGCTCATTCCTCCACCATTCTTCCAGCCCTATCCCGGACCACTTCACCTCCAGGAGAGATATGAAAACGAGTGTCAACGTGATGATCAGGAGGTAAAGAAGGAACCCTACGTCCAATGATTGCACGATGAATTGCCCTGCGAAGAGGGAGAGAGCAGGGAGGAAACAGTAGACTACAAGGAAGACGGAGGTGAAAGGGTAGATACCAACGTTGAGATATGCTATCCGTTGCAAGAACTTGAGGCGTGAAGTTGCAAGAAACGCGTTGTTTCTTGAGTAGAAGATCTCCACTGATCCTGTTGCCCATCGGAGGACTTGGTGGAGACGGTCCGTTAGGTTGATAGGGGCGGTGCCCCTGAATGCATCGCGCTTTGTGATGCAGTAAATGGACCTCCATCCACGGTTGTGCATGCGATAGCCGGTCACAACATCCTCCGTCACTGATCCGTAAATCCAACCTATTCTGTCTCCCCACTCTGTCTTGTCCTCATACCTGAATCCCAGAAGTATCCAATTAAAATTCTTTCTAACATCAATAAATGGCATGGTTGTTATGTACATTGTTATGAAGATGGCGCCACGAAAAGTTAAGAAAGTAAAATAAAATACACAGATTTGCATGGTTCACTGGCTACATCCACGAGCGAAGAGAAGAGATTTTATCACTGAATTGAAAAGGCACAATCAAGAAATTTCAAATTATTTCTACGAGTTTCTCTCAATTAGGTTCTGCCAACACCATCTGCACACCATTCCCAGAATTAGAGATGAACGAACAATCACTCTAAATTTTTATACCAGTTTGTTAGGATAATTGCGACACAAAACTGAGAGCGTGAATCCTTGTGTCGTTTATTTCACGCTCTGAAATTTGTATTGCAATTATCCTAACGTACATTCATTTGCATAATGTAATAAATAATGAAGTAAAAGCAACAATGAGGTATATTTCTAATAATAAAATCATCAAGGAAGATGGAATGTGCTTCTTTTCTTGACCAAAAATATTGAACGGCTGCAAAATGTGACGGATTATTACCAGCATGAAATGACAGCAATTGCCTCAGCTGCGGTGGGGGCATCAAGTGGAGGGCGCGGGCCGAGCAATGCACCTGGAGGCCTACCATTCTTGACAGAGAAATGATCAGCAAGTGGCCGTCCTTGAAACTCAGCAACAGATATAGAATCAGTGAACATGGTTGAATTCCCAAACTTCTTTGGTAGGTCTAAGTCTGGATGAGTCGCAGTCAGAGGCTCCTCTTCCTCTGACTGAGGCTGTATATTTTTAGCTGGGGTCTTATTTTGTCCAAACACACCCGAATATTCATTTGCTCTTGGAGGAGGATAACCGTAGAGTGCATATCGCCTGAACATGCATCCAGTTCCGACATAAACTGGACCCTGGAGACCATCCAGGGCTCTCATATTCCCTGTTTGGGATGTCAAAATTGTTTCATATTATTCAACAAAATCAAAAGTTATAACAAGAATGAGACAACATGGATAGAAACAATAAGAAATGGAGTATAACCGTCCTTACCATCAAAAAAGACGGTGTTATGATTAGCATATCTGTCTGAGGGATCTATTCCCTCAAATCTTTGTGGGAACTGTATGTAGCAGATTCTGTCACCACCTCGGTCCATCATGTAGCACATACCTTCTCTGATAGCCATAGAATTGTAGATATAGTGGTCGCAATCCAAGTTCAGAATGAACGGTCCGTTTGATAATATGGCAGATGCCCTCACCAGAGCATTCATGGCTCCAGCCTTCTTGTTGTGATCGTAACATTTCCGTTTCTCACGTGAGACATAAGCAAACATGGGAAGCCGAATGTCAATACCAGTGAAGTCCAGCCTCCCCTCGTCTGGACCACCCATTACTGGATCATTTTCAGGCACCTTGCTCATTATCTGCAATTAAAACAATATCAAGAGTTGGAAAAAAACACAAACTTCAATGAGAACCTAAGCATAAAGATAATATGAAAATTATTTGGTCCAGCCACCTGCAAAATCCCAGCATGGTCTCCCTTTGAGTGATCAGGTGCAGGATTATACCATGTTCCTGGCCAGTGTGTCCCATCTGCCATCCATGTGGCTTTGGTGACTTCAATCTTGTGATCTGGGGGCAGCACGCCGTTATTCTTTTCTTTGATGAGCTTCTTTTCCTGCATTTCTTCATTTTTGTTGTACATTTGACACCGTTTTCGTATAACTTCTGGCAGGCCGTTGATCCTCACCTTGAACTCGTCATACTCCCTCTTGATCCACCGCCGGTCCTTCACAAAATCAGGCCTCTTCTTGTTTTTTGTTGGATCCGTCTTTTGGCTGAAGTAACTGTCTGGATTTCTTGGCTCAATGTTGTGCTTCCGGCAGAATGGCACCCATACCTATTGCCAATCCCACAATTTTCGGTAATAGATATGAGGAAGAAAAGTATTATAGATATAGAAACAGATGGATAAATTAAAGTAACCTCAGCAAACTTGACAGCCTCTGCCATGGCCTCAAATGTAAGAATTGCACCACCATCATCTGATATGTAGATGGATACCTTCTCAATCGGGTACTCAACAGCAAGGATGGATAGAATTGTGTTAGCTGTAACTAAAGGAGGCTCCTTTTCAGGGTCTGCTGTAGATATGAATACATCAACTCCAGGAAGATCCGACCGCCCATTAGGATTGGTTGGAGAGGGCATCTCAAACTTGTCTTTGAGAGCAGCCAAGTCTGCTGCTCGGTTTATTGGGTTGAACTTTGGCAGTATGTCAAGCAGCCATGAAAATGCAAACCATATCTCACATACAATAGATATCCCCCATAACCACATAGCATCCCTGTTCGGGTTTCTTACCCGCCATGAAAGGAACAGAGCCAGTACTATCATTCGAATCACAATAAGCACTCTATGAACAACAAAAATTTGTATTAATTAAGGCCAAAAAGAGTAAAATTAAAACTTGCTATGCCAATTTAGAGTTAATTAGTCACCTGTAAGGGCTGAGAACCCCTGCTGGAACTTGAATTTTCCTGGTGAGTGGCTTCCAGGGCTTGTCCATAAAATCTTGCATGCTCATCCCAGTTTCATGATCAAACGAATCATCTTGCCAAAAGGCATTTCCAATGCCATATTTTCCTTTAGTTTCAAAAAGCCAACGGTTGTGATCAAAATCTTGTGTTTGGCTTCTCAAAAGCATTGATTTATTATTGTTTTTCAAGACCGTCGACATTCTACGATCCAGTTTCCCGGCGGAATCACCGCCGCCCCCGCCATCTTCGTCGCCGCCCTGCCGGCCCATTCTGCTGCGTTGTGCCTCAGAGTGGAACCTGGATGATGGCGTGTGGTACATGGTGGGCCCGTCGGGCTTGTCCCCGGATGCGTCGGCGGAGGACTTGGATGAGCCGCCAGCACCTCCAGGCTGATTGTCCGGCGTGGGGGGCATCATAACGGTATAGTTGATGTAGTCATTTTGAGTGGCGTAATCTCCCGGAATATCGAGGTCGTCGTCGCGGGACAAGCTGACGACACGTCCGCTGGATGTCCGGCGGGCGAATTTGACGGACTGAGGCGGCAGTCGGTCGCCTTCACCACCTCCCAAGGAGGATGATGATGGCCTCCTAGGATTAGGTGGTGCCGCCATTAATTGAAGTACTGGTGGTAATTCTTGTACCTCGTACAGCTAGCTAGTGTCAAAACAAATTCATTGCATGCATGGCTTGTGTTGCAAGATTGGTGGGTGAAAGATGAGAAAATTTGGGAACATTGTTATTCATAGGACAAAGGTGGAAAGAACGTCGAAAGGACAAGAGAAGCGAAGACGGACTTAGAATGCCAAAAATAGGGGGCGGGATGAGTCTCGTATGCATATATTCTCGTGGCTGCATTTCATCAATGGAATGGACATATATATGTAAGCTGATTTCACGCCAAGCCCCTCGTTTTCGTTTCTGTTTCTGTCCTCAGACTTCTCCTCTCACATAAATATGCCAACTCGGGATCTGAGGATAATGTTTAATTAATTAGTCTATCTTTAAATTCTTCATTTTCGTTTGGTCTATATATGTGTGTGTGTGTCAGTCTGTCTGTGTTATAATTATCAAGAATTGGAGATTAATTCTTCATTTTGGGCACGTTTTGATATATATAGATATGATTGATAAAATTATAATGATATGGTGGGATTATACTGTTAAAGATAATATAATATTGTACTTGGTAACTAGAATTACACATTTTGGATATTTATTTATTTTATCAATCCCTTATATGTATGGATACAAGATTAAATAATTAGGCCATAAAATTTTGTCAAATTCTATGAGTTTCATGGGTATAATTATCAAATAACTAGCTATTTTTCCTCACCATGATAAACGATTATATAATTTAGGCCGAATTATAGGGATTATTTATCAATTGATTTGTAGATTATAAATTGGGCCCTTTATCCATCAAGGACTTATTTCTCCAAATCAAACATTTGATGGAGCTTGATAATATAATCTATCAAGTCCTATCCATGTATCCAAATGTGCCCTTTATAAATATTGTTGGATAGATGGACCCTAATTTTCACATTCTTGAGGCTTCATCAATGCATTCAATTCCTTTATTACATTTTATACAACAATTATGATATATACTGGCTATGTTTATTTTATTTAATTTTATTTATAATTTAGATATTAGCATCTTTTATAAATATTATAAATATAATATTTAAAAAGTTATTGAATATAATATAGTTGAGGATGTAAATGAAATATAACAATATTTTATACAAATATATTTATGTATCATCAGATCTAATCCCATGCATTAATTCATTTCTACACAAACTAAAAATTATGACTAAATGTTAAATCACTTTATAAATTTAATAAATTATTCATAAAATATAGTAAAAAATAAAATAAAAAAAATCACTTTAACATTGACATGATTTGAAGAAATTAAAGAACTCGATAATGGAGAACGAAAGGTATTAGAACTTACCATAAAATTGGACTTCAAATTTCTTTGTTATAGAATTTTTTTGGTTCATTAGCATAATAATTAAATATTAAAAAATATATGAGCATTATACACACATGTATATTCAAGGGGAGGACTTTTTTTTTTGACATGCCAAGAGGACGATCATATAGAAGTGGAGAAAAAAGAAGACAAATATATTATGTTTTCAAAAAATAAATTGTCTGCTTAGATTATTTTGATACATATATTTTTTGAGATTTTTAGCTTGAATTTATGAATTTTCTTAGCTATGATTTAACTTAATAACATGTTAAATTATGGAATAACAAATAACTCATGGGATAATATAATATAATACTTAAGATAAAATTATAATAAATTCTATATTACTATAATACTTCATATATAAAAAGTTATGCGTGCACAATATATAGAGCAAGAGATATTAACTAAATTGCATTTATAAATACACCTATATATATGCACGGTGATATATATGTACATATGCATATGTTCAGCCATAATTATATTGAAAAATATAACAATTAGACAATATAATAAGGAGATACAAAAATTACATATTGATAGAAAGAGTTATAAAAGTTATTATAAAAAGTTACATATATGTTAATGTATATATATATATATTGAGTATTTACTAAAATTGAACTTATAGTTATAAAACTGAATTAATATAATTTTTTTATATTAATATTAAAATAAATATTGATAGGATATAGAAGATCAAAATATGTTAATATGGCAAAATTGGATGAATTTAGCTTATCCACATCACTACCATATAAGAAAAATACTCAATTTTTTTTTTCTAAATCTCCTAATTCATAAATATAAAAATTAAAAATATTAGAAAAATAATATAAACATTATAGAATATATGCATTTTCAAGATAAATAAAATTTAACTCACAAAGAGAATGATTTTATAGAGATGGAGAAAAAAAGATAGACATTGTTCTCTTTTTAAATAGAAAATTGTATATTTAAATTACTTTTAATATAAATTATTGTTAGGATTTTTAGCTCATGCAAGACATGTAAATTAAATTGGATTGACAAATAGTCTTATACACACACACACACACACACCTGGTTACACTTGTGTGTGCCCATTTGTCCAAAATTATCCAAAAATCAAACTTAAGAATATAAATAACAAATATTAGAAGAAATTATTAGACAATAGCTGTATAAAAATTATATATTAAAATAAGAAATTATAAAAATTAATGTAAATATATATTAATATATATTGAATGTCGATCAAAATTAGATATGGAGTTGCAAAAGATGAACTAATATAATTTTTTTATATTAATATTAAAATAAAAATTAATAAAATATTATATATGTAGATATATTTGTTGACATAGGTAAAATGAACAAAATTAACAAATGTATCAAGGAGTTAGGAAATTTATATATTAATATAGGAAGTTACAGAAATTGATATAGAAAGTTACTCGCATATTATATAAGGAAATATATTGACATGAAGAAAAGAGAAATATAAAAAATGTTATAGAGAGTTACATAAATTATACATGGAATATATTTACATGACAAAAATGAATAAAACTAACTTATCTACATCACTGCCACATAAGAAATATATTTAAAATTGGATTGAATATCATTTTACTTTATGTATATATATATATATATATTAGATTTATGATATTATACGTAATGATATTTTGGGTCATTTCCATAAATTATTACAATGATGGGTTTCTATATAGAGTGCACCGTGTCAAGCTAGTGCTCAAATTAAAAAACGATTGCCCACATACCTTTTCGGTCAAGAGTTGGTTTTTATACTATTTAAGTCCTTAGTGAGTTTGAGCCCACTTAAATTGTGGAGCCATCTTGAGTTGGCCTAACTAGGTGGGCTTGGTGGTTAGTTAATTAATTTGTCCTTTTGTTGGGTTATTATTTTTGTACTCTTAGGAAGCGTTTGATTTGGAATGTAAATAATAATGGAGATTTGAATAGGAGGTGATAATATGAGATTAAATAATGTAATAGATTATTTGATATAAATGATTGGTCTTATAATTAGGTACAACTATGATCTACCCTAATATCTGATGCATGTTTGATGTGTAGAATTATGTAGACAAAATACAAAATTGCCCCTAACAATTTCTCTCCCCCTCCAATATATCTCTTCTAATCTTTCATTCTCTCAAATGCGAGTCCGGAACAGTCCGAATGAAGATTGAAGGCCACTAGGTTGAATCCATTATCCTTTTAGTTCCATTTTTCTTTTTAATAAAAATGGGTATTTTCATGTAAATACCCATTTTCTTTTTAATTCCTTCTGTTTTTTTCTTTTTTTTTTTGTAGCATTTGAATTTCTATTTTCTTTTTGGTTGGGGGGCGCCGCGATAAAAGAGCTGATGCTAAAAAAAAGGGCAAGCATGGAAATTTGAAATTAATGGGGGGTGCGATTACATGGGCTGTGATTCTAGTAACAGTAAATAGCTGCTACAGTAGGGGTGTAAACGAGTCGAGCTCGAGCTCGAGCTCGAGCTTGCCAAAATTGCAGGCTCGAGCCCAGCTTTTTGAGCTCGAGCTCGAGCTCAAGCTCAAAAATACTGAGCTCGAGTCGAGCTCGAGCCGGCTCATCAGAAAATTTTAAATTAAATAAAAATATTAAATTATTAATATATCATAATTATTTAATAATAATTAATAAAATAATTAAAATTATTATTATAAATTAAATATATATGAAATTATAATAATTACTATAATAATTTAAATTATAATATATTATAATTATTGATAAATTATTAAATTATTAATATATTATAATTATTTAATTATATATATAATTATTTAAAATTAAAAAAAAAGTAAATTATTAATACATATTAATTAATATATAATAAATATTTAAAATTAGAAAAAGAAAGTAAATTATTATATATATTAATTATTTAATTAATATATAAAAAATATTTAAAAATATGAAAAAGCTCATGAGCCGGCTCATGAGCTTTTGAACAACTAGAGATGAGCTCAAGCTCGACTCATGTTAAAGCTCGAGCTCGAAAAACTCGAGCTTGAGTCGAGTTATAATCGAGCCGGCTCATGAGGCTCATGAGCCGGCTCGACTCATCTTACACCCCTATGCTACAGTCGCAGGCCAAGGAAAAAAAGTGGGCCGACCCGCATTTTTAATATACCGTATCAAACAACCTATTACCCCAGATTAAATGAGCTAATAGCTGCTATTAGATCAAATCAAACGCCCCCTTAGTGTCTTAATTTGCACTACAAAAAAAAAAAAAAAAAAGACTTTAGTGATTGCCAAACAGTGATCGCTGGGAGTGATCACTAATTTGTGACAGTTTTGTGGTCGATTTTATTTGAAACTTAAAAAAAATTAGTAACAAATTAGTGATCGATTTATGACAAAATTAGCGACCCCAAATATGACGGTTACTATTCGGTCATTAAATTAGTGACCGATTTTTCTTGGGTTACAAAAAGGGTATTAAATTCTCCAATTTTTTTAACATGGGTCACTGATTAGTGACCATGTACAGCGCAATCATAAATCCGTCATAAATTTTTAAATAAAATTTAGAAAAACTTTAATATTCTCTTATATTGACACAATAATCTATTTAATTTAATAAAATAGTTTTAAATAATTAATTTTCTATTAGTAAATAATTTTTCTAACAAATAACACATTAATTATATAATACTTTAGGTTAATTAATTGGATAACTTATTATAATAATAAAATTAATTTGTCGAATTAACTAAATAAATTATTATATTTTTATAATTAATAAATTTAATTTGTCTAATTATATTATATTTTTATAAATTATAATTTAAATAGGTAAATATTACATATATAATTAAATAATACATTTATATAAGTTATTGTTTGTATAGTCAAGTAAATTTTAGGTATAATTAAATAATACGTTTTTAATTTAATAAATAATGTCATGTGTACCAATAACATATAATATGAAATTATAATATGAAAATAGTAATATCTATGAATTATTAATCATGCCATTTATTATAATTACAAAAATTAAATTATCATCTAATATTAACATAATAATCTATTAATTTAATAAAATAGTTCTAAATAATTACTTTATTTATTGCTAAATAACACATCTGGCAAATAACATATTAATTATTTAATGCTTTAAATTGTTTAGATAACTTATTATATTAATAAAATTAATTTATTTAATTAACTAAATAAATTATTATATTTACATAAATTATATTTTATACAGATAAATAATTTCATATAATTAAATATGATATATTAATTAATAGTCTATTCAGTTTAATAATCAATTACATATAAAATTAAATATAATAATAAATTAATTTTAAATAATTATTTTGTTTATTACAAAATATTCATCTACGAAATAATTATCTTTATTAAATAGTTAATTAAGTTTTATATACACATAAATTTGGAATAATAAATAGTTAAAATAGTTCATTTTAATTAAATTGGAATTATGTTATAGTTTAATAATTTTTTTAATGTACGTCGATATTAATAATATTGAAATATAATTATGATTTCATATATATTTAATTTTAATTAATGAATGTTGTCTTTGATGTAATACATCATTTGTTATTTATAATTTTAAAAAATATAAAATATCAAGATAAATTATGAATTAAATTAATTACACATAATTTCACTACAATCTTTACATATATATACATATACATACACATCATCAAACTATAAATATACATATATATAAATATAATACATAAAAAATCATTTTCTTCCCACAAATCCAACAAAAAAGTAATTAATTTGAGATTTACAGTAAAATTTGTCCCTTCACCAAAACATTAATAAACTAACAATTCGTTTTCAAACAAATTTTCTTATTTTTCCAAAACAAAACAAATGGTTGGCACTTTCTCCAATTTTTCTCTCTAAAATCCATTTTCCTGAATTTTTTTTAAAAAAATGCGCCCAAAATGCAAGTTAATAGAGCCAAAGTGTTTGGATAATAAGATCTTGGAGCTTAAAGGTATTAATAATGACAAATTTATAATGAATATAGCTAAAATTCAACGAGCTTGTTAATATCTTAAAATTAAGTTAAAAACTCCGTAGTTTTTAAAAAAGAGTTTATCAGTTTCTAATGTCTTGCTTTAGAGTCTTTATAAACACTTTTCTTAAAAAGATTATGACACATTTTTTGACATCTTATAAGCTACCAAACATCTTATAAAATGTTTTGAGAAGATTATAAACTCACCCAAACAACTTTTAAATGTTTTACAATATCTAACTATACTTTATACATATAATATAAGATGAATATATATCATTTTATAATTTTATTTTGTTGATTTGTGCTATTATTAATTTTGAAAACTAATAAAATTACTCTAAATGTAAAACGTAAACTCTAAATCCTAAAATCTCACAACTCTATAAATTTTAAACCCCAATATATTAATAATAGAGAATATTTTATTGATTAACATTATTATATTTATATGTCTAAAATTACATGTCAGTATTAATTCAATAGCCATAATAAAATCTAATTTTTTTAAAATTATATTAAAATATAATATATAAAAATATTAAGTATCAAGATATGAATCAAGTCATATATGACTAACTAGTGAAAAATTAAAATTTGAATTTAAAAATTAAAAAAATTGATTATTATAATAAAATAAAAATTATCAAAATAAAATGTAAAACACACAAGTGACCAAATGACTAAATCTTAACCCCCATTTACATTTCAATTTCCATTCCTTCCCATTTACACAAGTTACCAACTGCCATTACAAGGTAGTTTTCTTCCTTTCTTCTTCTTCTTCCTTTTTTTTTTTTTTTTTTTTTTTTTAAATTACAATTTTTTCGCTTAAGAGTTCTTGCTGGCAAAGGTGCCGACGAGATGATAGGAAGCCAACAGCAGCTGGCCTCCTGGCGAGAGCCAGCAGATCTGCTTGACTCGTTTTCCAGATGCTGCTGGGTGCTGGCGCCGACGCCAGTGGGAAGGTGCTGGCCCCTCTATCCCTCGCGACAGTAGGCCTCTCCAGACCCAGCAATAGCTGGACTTGTGTTCTAGCTGCTGCTGGGTCTGGAGAGGCCATCTATCCCCGGCGACGGTAGGGGCCAGCAACTGCTGGCCACCCAGCCCTTTGTCTTTGTTTTTTTTTTTTTTTTTTTTTTTATAGTTATTTTTTATTTAATTTTGCAAGTTTGAAAATTTTCATTTTGGGGCATTTTAAAGAGGTACATTATTTTAGTGTTAAGTTATAATTATATGATTGTGTTTATGAATTATATAGTCAATATTTTATTTTTTTATGTTTCGTTACACATGTACAACAAGTTACATATGAATTAAATGAATTGTGTTTATAAATTATGTAGTCAATATGTTTATTAAATAGGGTGTTTATTGTGCGCCCTATTTTGTTTAAATAAATTTGGTTTGGTTTGGTTTGGTTTTGCTATTGTTGGTATAATCTACTTACCAAGAATGAAGATAAATAAAGGTTACATTATGTCTATTGGTGGAATTAGTGTCCTTATTGACTTATCACGGCCAACATCTTGTACAACTTGTATTACACAGAAATTAGAAAATGAAAGTATAATCTTTTGGGTTTGGCTTTGCTTGTTGGTAATATGTACCTAGCAAGGATGAAGATGATTAAGAAAAGTCATATTATAATGTTATTGATAGAAGTAGTGGTTGGCTTTATTAACCTTTTATTGGCTTTATGAGACAGATGGAAAGTTGTGAAATTCGAGTCAAGAAATTATAGGGCTTGCCATCAAAGTCCAAAGAAGGGTTATATGTATTAAAAATAGAACTGATCAGAATGTACAAGCAGCAGAAGCAGCAGGTACCCCAACCATGAATGCAGATTGCAGATTGCAGATTGAATTAGAGCATTTACGGTAGTCTTTGTTTTGGTTTACGTTATTCCTTGGTCGCTCCATCTGGTCTTCATCCTGAGGAACAATAACAATATTATGGTCTGAAGGGCTTGCCTGAAAATTGAGAGTCTCATTTGTTATAAACAAGTGCATGCAATGGGGACCTTTTTCTTTTTACCTTGATTTCTTTATTTGTATGGGAATATTATATAAATAGAAAACTCCAACTTATAGAATTTTTTTTCCGAGCAAGAAACTAGAGGGTTACTTGATTAATTGTGTTTTTAAGTTTTGTACAAATTAAGATTGTCTAAATCTTGAATTTGCAATTCTCAGATGACACCATAGGTATGGGATAATACAAAATATACTATTATTAAAATAATTTATAAATTAGAATAAGTATGATTGGAAGCTTATTATTTTTTGTATTGTATGATGATTCTTTTTGTATCGTATAAATTAGAATAATATACTATTATTTTTTGCAATGATAGGGTTTTTCTTCTTTTTTTTTTTAACAAAACAAAAAAATTTGTTCCTTAAAATCTTATAAAATGATAAAACATTATTGATTAAAGTAGTTATTGATTAAATTACTATATGAAAAATTTGTTATAGATTGAAGTATAGGAATTTCAAGGCTAAGGAATAATTTTAATGACATTGGGTGTTGTTGGAGGTGGTCAAAAGGTTCAAGAACTAGAGAATTTTAACCAACTGGTGCATTAAGTTTCTTTTGGTTATATATGGTCACTTAAGTATTGATGATTATAATTTCTTTAAGTTAGTATATGTCCATTGATAAAGTCAAGTTGCTATATTTCTCATAAAATCTCTCAACAAATAAATATAATTCCAGTAATATGTTGTCCTTATATGATGGCCTCATTAATATTGCAGAAAATATGTCTAATAATCGAAGTTGGATGTGGCAACGACTTGCTGCAAATGGTTTTATATCTAATGAGTTTGACAGAGGGGTTAAAGAATTTTTAGATTTTGCTTATTCTCATCTTGAGGTTGTTGACTATGGTTTTATAATTGGTGTTTGTTTTGATACAATTTAATGGCATTTGTACTTTATATTTAACAAAGCATGTGGCATCTGGATTGGTGAAGGGAGAAATGTGATGCTGTGTAAGTAGGAAGGTTATGTTTTAACTTATATTGACTATATTTGCCAATATTTCATCACGTGCAATTACAGTCAGTTTATGACCGATCTTATACTTTCTTTCATTCCAATTATATGATACACTAATTTAAATTTCTTTTTGAGAAATTTTATGCTGAGGTGAAGTAACTAATGTTTCTTGACCTTTTAAATATATTGCATATAGACAGTTGCAAGCGTGACATGTATTATTAATAATTAGCATGCCTATGCTTAAAAATATTGTTTTTATAGGAATTAGCACTAGAAATTTTTATTCTCTTGCTATGTTCTATTTTTTTTTTTAATTTTTTCACGAATATCTTTTTTTTGTTTGTTTAGATTCATAAAGTGTTTCAACTTAATTAATTTCAGTTTTAATAAAGATTAGATTTTTTCTCTATTTGAACTAATTGTGCTTTTAATATCTGGATGTTCAAATATGTAACGTCCCAATAGGGAGGTGCCTGCTCCCGTACTAGGCGCTACCCACTCTATACCACAAGTTTTCTGAATAAGAGATAATACATTTATCAAATTTCGAAGTATTTAATTTCTACAACAAATCCCCAACGAAGATACAACTATAAATCAAAATATCAGGATTCATACTTAGTACTCTTAGCATCCTCATTACATCATGTGTCATTTGGGTTAATCTATCTTCGTCCCTTGTTCTTATATAGGGTAAAGAACGGAAGAAATAATACAAACAACTTAAGTCCGAATGACTCAGTGAGATAATTTAGCAGTAACAATAGAGTGATAATTTCACACACTACAACAAAAAAGGTCTTTAGTTACGCTTCAAATTGTGTAGCAATAGGCTAAAATTTGTAGCAAAAGGTCTTTTGCTACAAATTTGCTACAAATTTTGTCCTATAGAGAATACGGCCATGACTAATACTTTGCTACGGAAATAGCTTGTAGCAAAAGTTTTTCGCTACGAATTTTTCATCTTTTGTTACGATATGTTCTTCATAACAAAAGATTGTTGAAAAAATCAACTTTTTGGTACGACGTAGATGATCGTAGAGAAAACTGCTTTTATTATAGCTAACTCTAGTGGCAAATAATTCAAAATTAGTTCAAAGTTCATTTGTTACAATTGTCTTGGCGTAGCAAAAACCTTTAATATATTTTACTTATATATAATATTATTATAATTATTATTTATTATTTAAAAGCTCTATAAAGATTTCAATGAGAACACCTAAAATCAATAATAACCATAGGTAACTAATCAAAATATAAAAATCATAAGCATGATAAAATTTTGAAACAAAACTAAAAATGATCAATATAATTTTTCCTCCCATTAAAAATACTCATCAATGTTTAATAGCAACACTAAAAATCAACAATAAGAACAATAAACTAATCAAAATGTAGAAATCATAAGTATAATAAAATTTTCATTGAAACAAAAATAAATATCATATTAACCAAATTCCTAATACATAATTGCTAAGCATTAAATACATTGTTCCACAAATTCATAATATGAATTAATTACTAGGTCAATAAGTACTAATAACAAAGTTTGGAAGCTATCTCTCAAAGGTAATACATCATCATTGACAAAAAATTCAAAGGGAAGTATATCATCATTAACAAAACAAACTAGCTGTTCAACTATTTGTCAAAATATGGTCATATCTTCAAAATTTTCATCTTTGCATCTCCATGACCTGCAATAAAACCAAGTAAATAATGAATGGATGAAATCAATATTTCTCCTAGACATATATTAAATCATGGGATCGAAAAAGAGAAGTAAAATATCATCAGTACATTAGTCAATTCCCAAGCAATGCATTTGTGAACTTCTCCAATGGTCTTTAAACCATCATGAGGGACAAGTAATTCAGCAGTTGGTATCAAAGCCTTCTCTACATAAATCTTCACATATGTAGGATATTCTTCTTGTTCTGCAAATATCATATCAACAACAATGCCATGTGCCACAATTTGTTTTGGTATTTCATGACAGAACATGTGCACACGAGTCCCAACCTAAATGAACGTCATTATATTAGAATTAGTATTATAAGAAAATAAACATGCCGATTAAACCAAAAGGTATAAATGTTGTTGAGAAAATAAACAAAGTACAAACCCAAAAGCAAATGTTTTTCACAATATATAGTTAAAAGATACATTTAATTGATTAACGAAAATTTGGAACTAAGGATTTTATAAGACCTTGTTCCAATGAAGTCAATGTTGACACCACAAATATAAAAAAAAAAAAAAAAAGTAAAGAAACATGTAGATCAAAAACCAACAAGAATAAATAAGTCAATAGGTAGCCATTTCAAGGTACAAGTTCCAGTTGCATTTTCTCATCATTTTGCAACTAAGTCCAATAGACAGTTTAATATGAAATAGATATAAAACAAAATCATACTTCATAAAGTATCAAATTGTATGGCCTCATATTGCGCCGCACACACCGTTGTATCATTCTAAGTAAAAGTAATTATTAGGAGTATCAAGTTGTATGTTAATGCCACAACTAGTGGATCAACAAATTTCACAATGTGAATTCTAAAAAAGTCTTATATGTAAAAGGTCTTATATGTAACCTCAATAGAAGTGATGAGGTTAGTAATACTAAGACATATAAATGATCGCAATCTAAAATTAATGATTTAGACTTCACAAAGATAGAAAATTCACCAAGAATTAATCATATCTAATATATATATAACCAATTGTATATACCTTGACTAGATTATTACTACTCAAGTAATGCGTGATATTTTGTTTCCTTAGGTCACCTTCAACCTACAGCCATGAAATGAAGCTATGACAAAAACATACAATATGTTAATAGTAATATAGCATTTGATAAAGGAGTAATAACAACTACCTGAGGCTCTTTAGAAGAAAAAGCATCGCTGGAACTATTTAGAGTTGGTTTAAGCAACTTTGATGCACTCAGAACCTGCACATTCTTTTGCTTCTTAAGCTTTTCATTCACAGCCTGTGATGATTAATTTTATGTTTAGCAATGCTATATGTGATTGCAAATATATTACCTTCATGAAAGAGTAAAAGAATAACTGCTTTTAATGTTGTACCTGTTTCTCTTTAAGAGACTGAACATCTTGTGATCTATCCACATTTTGTTTAGGCGAGTTGTCAGCCTTCAAAAATTGCAAACATTTGTGCTTCTTAAATTTTTCGTTGACAACCTACATTTTTTGTCAAATTACAACCATCAGTTTACTTAAAATTATTTATCAAAGTCGCAATAAAAAGATACATGCCTTTATAGGATCATAATACTCTTGTGCAGCTTTTGGCTTCTTAGACTTCCCACTGACAACCTGGATTTAGCAAAATTATAGTAAGCAAAGTGCATGTATTTTACAACATTTGGGAAAAAAATCTATTTGTAATTTTCTAGTCATTTAATCATAATTACCTCCTGATCTTCAATTCTGAGAGAATCATCCAACCCATTCAAGGTCTGATCATGGGAGCTTGATGCATCTTGAACCTACAAGATTAATTGTATTAATCAAGTAGAATCCTAATAAATTTTACATCAAACAAGTTGCTTACTTACTTGAGCACTATGTAACAAGGATGTTAATGCTGGATATTGACTTATCAACATTGCAGACTTGTTGGTTACATGGCTCATATTTTCTTTCACCCTGAGTAATTCTTCTTTTTCACGTACAACTTCATCTTTTAAAGTTTGCATTTGTTGCTTTTCCACAACTATTTTAGCCTTAAGCTTTTTTAGTTCTTCACATTCTTGCTTTCGCAGATCATGCAATGCATTGGTGGCATGTTTCTGAGTTGGTGTAACTCCTCTTCCTAGATATCTCACTCTACCATGATTGTCATTTCCCATAGTAGCTCTAAAAATTTCCATCTTAAATTCTCTTGTTCTCTCAATATCTGGCTTTTTTGACAATTCTTGAGTAAAGTGCGCCTGCAAAAACAAAAATAAAGTGTAGAAGAACTTATAAAAGCTATTATCAGCTTCTACATTAATGTTTTCCTGGTTGTTTATTTTGTTTTTGACTTTAACTAGCCTATGGTGCATTAATATGTGATAAATATGTTTGTTGTTTACTGTCACTTTTTGTGTTAGAATGGGAATGTATGAAGCTTAAGATAACTTATGAGTAATAAAATACATATAGCATGTAAGAGTTCAATAATATACATATATATATATATATGCATACTGCCACAACAAGATAGACAATGAAAGTTATTCAAGTTAATTAATTAGTACTTACACACTTAGATAAGGAAGTTAACATTTGAACTTGAAAGTTAAAAGCACTTAGGAATCAACACACTATGCTTTGTGCCTTTAGAAAGAACGTTCTGATCAACAAAAACATAGCATTTTGCATAAACAGAAAACAAAAATAGAATGTGGTAATCTGTACAGGAACAAAAAACAGAAATAGAAACAATTTGGAAGTTCTATTAATCCAACATAATTTTATATCCATAAACAAAAAACAGGGGAAAAAAAAGAAGCAATTTTATACATTGAAAAATTAAAAGTTGAATACAAAGAAATATATAGGGAAGCATATACTTACATGCAGATCTGATATATTATAGTCATCGTGGATCCCACTTCCACATGATCGAGACTCCATCCATGTATCAAGCTCAGTAGGATCTAACCCTTTCATTATCAACTAATATGCATGATTAAATAAAGTAATTAGGAACCAAAACTTCCAAATTCTAATTCAAACTACCAAATCAATAAAAGAGTTGTCAAATAACAAAGCTTACCTCTTGGTCAACAATAGCAAAAGAAGTCCTACCAGTCCTATGGAGGCATTGTTTCTTCCCAACGTTTATAGCATTTTTTCATGCAATCTCCTATCATCAATCAAATATACATATAAATTAAACATCTGCCAAAAATGAATGTAGTAATGGCGCAAAAATTAAGATGCTATAACTTGGACTTCTTCATCTTTCCAATACTCTACTAATTGTAACCATTGGTCATATTCTATGCGATCATCAGGCGGTGGTTGTCTTAGCTGCTCCTCATGATCTTTGTATGGTAGAAAGTACATAACTTTGACTCTATATCTCCACTTCCTCCATGCATCAGCAAGAGCACACATCACTATGTTCTTTGCTTCATGAGGGAGCATAGTATTGCACTAAAGCAAGATTCCAGGCCAAGCATCAGTAAACAAATAAAAAGCTAATAAATATCATAAATATATGTAAATCTATCATAAAGTGTAATTTTAAAAAAAGTTTCCTCTTACCTCTACTTCATCCCACGCCATATCTCTCAAGTATTGGGGTATCGGACGAAATTCCACAAAGTTCAAGGGTAATTTAACCCCTATCTTCGCCATACATCCTACTGCAGTGCTGTACTTGTTGACATCAGGTCCAATCACTCTAGCATACTTATCCAAAGTAACTTCAAGTTTTTTTTCTATACCCCACTCTTTTGGGAATTTTGCAGACCCTTTTCCCTTTTTGATCTTTACAAATTTATTGAATGTTGAATTCATTGCACATGTGATTTCCACAAATAGTGAAAAGATAAATGTGAAAAACTTATCAGGAAATAGCGTCAACTTTAAGTGCTATCATGGTGAATTATGCATTAATCCTAAATGTCATATGTTGTCGTTGTGCTTGAAAGACAATGAAAATGCATATTCCAATGAATTAAACTTTAATGAATATCTTTTAACGTACTTATGCTTGAATCACCTTGAGTTTTTGCCTGGGCAGGCCTTGGGCAAATTCTTGCTCCATCTCACTACAAATTGATTGATCATCAGTTGATTCTGATTGAGCTTTTTCTTTGAAGCTGTTTTCTTTCTTTTTCATTTGACATATCTCAGCCAATGTAGCACCAAATCGTCTCTTCTTACCCTTTTCAGTGTTCGGCTGTGAAGAGGTTCCTCTAGTTGAGATAAGTTCTTCTGTTGAGCTACTTACCAATTTCTTTTTTTGTTCAATAACTTCAGCCATTGTCGCACCAACTTGAACTTTCTTTCCCTTTCCCATGCTTGTACATGGAATAGATTCACAATATATTAGAAAACACAAGGTGAATTACAAATCAAGGATGTTTGAGTAAAATAAAATGAGGAACTACTTACTTCCCTTTCAATTTCCAAAAAGCAAAATAAAATTAAAAATACCATAGCCCAACATTAAAATGCAAGAAAAGATCCCAGACTATCCAAATAAAGAGAAGTTAGCAAAAAACCTCCAAGAGGTTTAAATTGGCCCGCCGGAAGACAATTCCCATAGTATAATAATAATAATAATAATAATAATAATAATAATTATTATTATTATTATTATTATTATTATTATTATTATTATTGTTATTAGTATATTATAATAATAATAATTATTGTTATAATTGTAATGATAACTAACAACAACAACAACAACAACAACAACAACAACAACAACAATAATAATAATATTATTATTATTATTATTATTATTATTGTTATTATTATTATTATTAATAACAACAACAACAACAATAGTAATATTATTGTTATTACAATAATATTATTAACAAGAACAACAACAACAACAACAACAACAACAATAATAATAATAATAATAATAATAATAATAATAATTATTATTATTATTATTATTGTTGTTGTTGTTGTTGTTGTTGTTGTTGTTGTTGTTGTTGTTCTTGTTAATAATATTATTGTAATAACAATAATATTATTATTGTTGTTCTTGTTGTTGTTGTTGTTGTTGTTGTTATTAATAATATTATTGTAATAACAATAATATTATTGTTGTTGTTGTTGTTGTTGTTATTATTAATAATATTATTGTAATAACAATAATATTATCATTGTTAATAATTAATTATTATTATTATTATTATTATTATTATTATTATTATTATTTATTATTGTTATTATTAATAACATTATTGTAATAACAATAATATTATTATTGTTAACAATTATTATAATAATAATAATAATAATAATAATAATTATTATTATTATTATTATTATTATTATTATTAGGTATTATTATTATTATTATTATTACTATTATCCTTAGGTATTATTATTATTATTATTATTACTATTATCCTTAGGTAATGCTCGACGTGTTGCTACTGGAAGTATTTTTTGCATGAGAACATGGTTGTCATGACTTTTTAGACCCCATATGGTTAGCTTTTCCAACTGTATATGTCGAGCTATATTGGATGCGTATCCATCAGGAGGCCTCAAACTCTTCAACACACCAAGAAATGTAAATTTTTCACTTTTGCTCATTGTAAATGATGTGGCGGGGCAATAAAAACCTCCAGAAGGTCGGGGAATCGGGTGTGAAGGTTTTCTAATTCCCCAGTCTTCAAGATCATGTCTAGTGTTCAAGTTATCCTTGGTTTTACCCCTAACACCTAATAACGTAAAGAGCAAGTTGTCGCACACATTTTTTTCGATATGCATGACATCAAGGTTGTGGCGCACAAGATTCCCCAACCAATATGGCAACTCAAAAAAGATGTTTTTTTTCTTCCAAGGAGATTGAGTTACTTCACTAGCCTTTCTTTTCTTGGCCAAAGAGTTTGCATTATGTTCCATTATCCCCTTTCTCATATCATCTTTTTTGTATTATGTAAGCACACCCTCTAATTGTTGTAGTAGCTCCATCTCTTATAGTGGAGTTGGCTTCTTCCTGAATTCCATTATCCCATCAAATGATACTTTATCCCTTTGTAGTCTATGTCCGATTGGTAAGAAACGACGATGGCCACAATAGCAATATTTATGGCCTTTATTCAAATACTTAGACCATGTTTCCAAACCACAATTAGGACAAGCAAATTCACCTCGTGTACTCCAACCTGATATATGACTATAGCCTGGAAAATCACTAATTATCCACAATAATGCAGCGTGTAATTGGAACAACTGATCTCTTGAGGCATCATAAGTCTGCACCCCGGTATACCAAAGTTCTTTTAATTCTTCAATCAATGGCTACAAATACATATCAATTTTATTTCCCATTCCTTTGGGGCCATAAATGATAATTGATAAAATCAATGAAGGTTGCTTCATACAAAGCCAAGGGGGCAAATTATATGTCATAAGCACAACGGGCCAAATGCTATGACTAACACTCATTGTTCCATATGGGTTGAATCCATTTGTTGCCAAGCCAAATCTAACATTGCATATATCTGAAGCAAAATTTGAATATCTCTCATCAAATCTTTTCCACGCTTGGCAATCAGCGGGATGCCTAAGCACTCCATCATCTATGCGTTCCTCCCCATGCCATTTCATAAGAGAGGCTGTCTTTGCTGACATAAATAATTTTTGCAACCTTGGCTTTAGAGGAAAGTATCTCATTCACTTCATTGCTATTTTCTTAGCCTTATCTTTATACCTAGCCTCACCACAAATCTCACATTTATCAAGTTTTCCATCTTCACCACTAAATAACATGCAACTATTAGGACATGCATCAATGATCTGACATGTAAAGCCTAATTATGTGGTTATCTTATTTGCTTCATAATAGTTGGCTGGTAAATTAACATCATTGGGGAATGAGTCTTTCAACAATTCTAGTAGCAAATCAATTGACTTGTTAGACCAACGACAAAGTACCTTCAGATGTAAGAACCGAGCAATAAAAGATAGCTTTGTTTGCTTTTTGCATCCTGGGAATAACTCAGTTTCAACATCTTTCAACAATTTAATGAACCTTTGAGTTTTTTCATCAGCACTATCTAAATGATCATGGAAAGATTGTTGATCATTTTCTATATTAACATTTTCAGGTTGAAATCCCATTGCATCATGAAGCATACTATGCATATCCTCCTCAACATCTGATTGACTAGATTCAACATCTTCATTCTTGTTAAATGGAACATAAGTTTCACCATGATAAGTCCATTTCTTATATGTAGGATCAAATCCATCCTAAAGGCAATGCAGCATAATATCTTCACGAAATTTGCTAAAGCGATTTTGACATTTTGTACATGGGCAACATATTCTAGAGCCATCTTGCTTACTCAAGTATGCAAATTCTAAAAATTGAGCAACTCCATGAACATAAGCATCAGGTAGATGATTAGGTAAATCAATCAAACTTTTATTCATTTCCAAAGTCTCCTTCTACCTACTACAATTCAACAGTTATAATTATAAGATACTAATTTAGTAACATGATCGTAGTGGTTGTACTTAACCACATAATGAAAATATCCCAGGAAAAACAAAGAAAATATAGATTTATAAAATATTGTGTCTCGTTCATTCTGTTAAGACAATATAATCAAACCAAAGGCACATGTTCTTTGTTCTATGATTTTCTTTATCATTAGGTGGAAAATGAGAAATTTAGGATATGACATATTATGGAAGCAAAAACTTGTATTGTGAGTTATAGTTAGAGTTTGAGGCCAAGAGACTAATTTAGTTAGTTTTCTTGCACTTTTGCACTTTTGCATTTTTTATTTTTCCTTTTTTCCTACTTTGTTGCTTCTACATTGTTGTGTCAGTTGAAACTTGTACTAATCTTTGAACATTATTGTCTTATTTCAGGTACAACTATGTGAGTTCTGGTCTTCTCTCTATTAGTTTCCTTTCCAAGAAATATAGATAGACAAGTGTTGCTAGAGAAAAACATGTTTATTTGCTCATTTTGATTTGCTATATTGGTCCGCTTCAATCTATATTCAGTTTATGGTTTCTTCTTGTTGTCCTAAAGACTAAAGTGAAGAAAATGAACTTACTATTTCAATCTCTCTTACCTTTATAACCCTATTATTTTATTTTCTGGACTATCTAGAGTTCCTTTTCTTGGAGGCCAACTGAAATTAATTGAAATTAAGTTCAACTTGACATACTTTGCATTATCTTATTCTCCTACCTTTTATGACTAATCCATCTCATTTTCTTAATTTTTAGAATAAGATAGATATTTTATGAAATTTTAAATTTTAAAGGAGGAGAAATTCAAAATTCCAAGAGGAAATGACAAATAAAATATCAATTCAAAGGAATTCATCAATTATTACTAACTAAAGGAGGCGCTTTGAGATGTGGCAGAAATACATATGGTGGAAGTCTTACTCAAAAGTATGTGGATGCATTCACAAGATGTGGATTTGTATGTCCAGAAAAAGAAAAGATATAAATATCAATAATATTTTGTTTACCTGTTGCTTCCACGAGCTTCGGTTTCTTTCTTGTTCCTCAAGGGCGTTTTCAATCGTTTGGACAACTACTAGTTGCTATTTGAATCAGTTGGAAGATTGACAATCAAACCACACAAAACCTATTGGAACATCCACATAAAGGTTTATGACTTGTTGACTTCAATTTCTCACTAAACAGATTATCTATTTCTCACTATAATATTAATTGGTGCTATTAAGAAAGGAACCATGCTTAAGTGCTCGTATGTACACATTGACAAAAAAGGTTGAACTATTTTGTACCTTATATCTAAAGGTAGAGTAAACTCTTTAACAGTTTTCTTGAAATTATTACATTCAAGTGATACTTTAAAGGAAAAATATGATTGTGCTTAAGGTAACTCACTTGTTTTATTTAATAAAAAGTAGGAGAAAATGATCACAAAAACTCTCTTAAATTTTAATTGATATATATAGAAAGATTCTTAAACATGCACCCACACTCTTTCATTTGTATTTACATATTTTTATGAGTTATGGGCCCATATTTTAATATAAAGAAACACGTAAGTACAAAAATCATTAAATATATAAAAGATGCTTTTTTTATGTGTTTTTTCCTAGTTATCATTTTTGTCTAGCTTCATAGATTTCATTACTTTTCTTCAATGACTTCTGTATATATATATATATATATATTCCCGTGTAAGATAAATCAACATTTAATTGATTGTTAATTAATTTACTCTTAACGTGATGTAAAAATATTTTGGACTAATATGTTTTGAGATTATATCTTTTGTTGGGTCTGAATTTATGTACTGTACTTGCTCTCTCAAATTTGACTTAGAGAAATTAATTGGTATTTTCTATGTGCATTATCTATTCAAGAAACAAGAAAAAAAATTTTCAATCATTTCTTAAAGTTGGATTCCATCTTTAATCAAACAACCAAATTAGCTCTTGATTGGTTACAAGGTAAGCAAAAATAAATTTATAAATGAAAATGGTTAATATAATATTTTCAACTGAGTTGAATAGAAATGAGAATGTGCAAGCTTATTTGACTGATCTATGCTTGAGTCAAGTGTATATTAAATTTGACTAACTAATCGAATTCAAATATTTAAATTATTAAATTCATTTATTATTATGCTAGTTGAGCCTAGTATAAGGTATGCCTCAACATAAAATAGGCTTAGCTCATTTAATTAAAAGGCATTAGATTAATTAAAAATTATGCTTATGCTTTACAACTTGCAGCAAGAAATCCTACGCAAGGAATTTCATAAATAATCCCACAGCAATAGGATACAAGAATGGTACAATTATACACTATAATGGAACTCAGAGGGCAAGAGGGATGAAGGAAATTTATATTTATACATATAAGAATAAATAGAAAGAAAAAAAAATACCTTTTGTAAACCATATATAAAAAGCCCTTTTGTAAACCATATATATCTTTTCCTTATTTTGTGTTGTTATTTCGCAGCATGCTCAGAATCATGGACACCCACAATAGAAAAATTTAAAAGATATAATGCCTCTCATCATTTTCCTTCTTGCTTTTTTGGGTCTAATCATACTCTTCCTCAAACTTCAATAACACACTTAACCAGTATGAGACCCCAATATAAGAACAAGAATGCTATACAGTATGTATTAAAAAAGAACAAGAATGCTATATAGTAGAAAAAAAGAACATCGTTAATATTTATCTATTCTTTAATCTGTACGAAAAATTTAATCATCTATTTTTTATTATTAAAAAAATAAAATGTGATTTCATGCAAAAATGAAGAAAATAATGTGTGATTTATGCTATATAATTGCGTAAATTAATTTAAGATTATATCTGTATAAAAAAATCTGTATTAACAAATTTCAACATAAAACACAAATACATGCATAAATATAAAAGAACTAGTGAGCAATAGAGATGAAAACATAGATCTTACATATGCTCACAATATACTTTACATTGACTTCAAGTGATTAATGCATCAGCAACACCAATGACACCACATATATCATAACATATATTCCTCTTGCAAATAGAAAAATGTGGCATCAAATCCCTTCTTGGGAAGTAACCTATATCTTTATTCTTAAGACAATGAAATTAGTATAAAACACTCAGTTTATGCAAACTGTTCCATATGCTATTGAGTTAGACTATGCAGCAGTGAAATAAACTTCTCCATAATCATGAAACGCATAGCTTAACCAATTACAAGTTTTGAGAAAAATGAAAAGAGCTAATTCACAATCTAGTAACATTACTATGCATGAATATGTACATGAAGAAGGCCAACCACTATCAAATGCAATAATTTATAAACCAAAGGAAAAAAAAATAAAAAATCAAAGTGCAATGGAAATTTTATACATGGGGAAGAAATGAAATTTGGTGCCATGTTCTTATAGTGTAGGACACAAATTTTTCTATTCAACTGATGAGTAATAAAATGACAAAACCTAGTAATAACTAGTGATCCATTCACCAGAAACTCATTTGTAAGAAACTATCCCGTACTACATCACAAAAATTAAGGATTAGCTCTGCTCGTTTCATGGGAATTATATATTGTTTTGCTACTGTCTCTGGGTCAGATTTTAGTTTATGTGAATTGGAAAGCTTTTCATGGATTTCTTTTGAGCACTTTTTGTGAATTTAGTACATATTTTAGACTCCAGTTAGGCTACTCAATGTTGTGGATTAACTATAGATTTTCACTACAATTCTCGGATAGCAACAGAACTTTTGTTAGGGGACAAGCTGTTCAAATTTTCTACTACACCTTTGGCCAGATTTTCATAATCTTCTGCTTTGCAACCTGGACAGAAACTTTTGGAGGCACTTAACAGACAAACACTCCTTTTTAGCTGTGATTTTGGAGGCACCTTATAGACACACACATTGGAGGCACCACTCACATGCCTACACGTGCAGAGGCTATTTTATATGGTTAAATAGTTCAAATGCACATAGGTCCTCAAACCAAACTTGACATTTTGTAAATTTTTGTCTCTTTAGCACATTTGTATATAAATTAGACAACAGAAAACCCATTCATATGCTATTCACCAAATTACTTAAAGTGTTCTCAAATAGACTCACCCATACAACAATAGGATAGTCAGCAAAAAATACTTACTTTTGCACCCATTTGTTTTTGCCACAAACAAACCCTTCTTGTATCCAGTGTTCTACAACGGCTCATGCACGCAAGCACTAGAAACTTCAAGCTTTGCAATATCTCTCTAATTTTTTCTATCAGAAACAATATTTTAGCAATTTAAAAATACAAATAAAAATCATTCAAACCCTATGCATTTGGGGTGACAAAATCAGGGCAAAATAACGAATACTTACCAAGAAGACATGGGTAATAGACTTCCTTTCACCATTTATATTTGCGCTATGTGTGTGTAGTTGAAGGTGCGACATGTTTGGAGTGCTGATGGGTGCGTGTGTACGAGTAGTGTTGTTGATGGGTCTATCTGTGAGGTGGTGGTGGCGCATGTGTGTGAGAGAGTGGGTGGTGGTGGCGTATGTAGAGGTTGCACAGGGGGGCAGAAGAGCGGGAGGAAGCGTATAGATGTGAGAAAGAACAACAAAAACAGAGAAAAGAAAGGGGAAAAGAAAAGGAAAGAAAATAGAAAGAAGAGGGAAGAAATAAAACGGGAAAAAGAAAAGAGGAGAAAATCAAAAAAGAAAAAAATTAAATAACAATTTTTATATATTTTTTTGTTAACATAAATGCTAACTTTGTATAATATAACTATGAGTGTAATGGAGAAAAAAGAGAAATTGTGGAATAAAAAGAAGAAGAAATATTTGTGCTTAAATTTTCCAAAAAAAAAAAAAAATTAAAAAAAAATTTGATGTTGGAGTGGCTAGAACATATTTTGGCTCCAAATTTTGGAGCCAAAATTTTTTCTACATAAATTCAATAGTTACTACGAATTTCATAGTGTAGCAAATAAATAATTTTTATTACACTATTTGGGCGTAGTAAAAAACTAATACTACATAGTTTTAGTCTTTCTTTTGCTACGAAGTCATTTTTGTAGCAATAGAACAACTTTTGGAACAACGTTTTAGGCGTAGTGAAAAAAGTCATAGCAAAAGGCTATTTTTTTTGTAGTGACATGTATCATATAGAAAATAAGTAGAGAAATTAAAATTCTCAGAAGTTGTGAGAGAAGGTTTTAGTTAAAATTTTAGCTAATTCATCTAACCACTGTCCTATACCAGTGATGAGACTTCATAAAATTCATTGTTTCTCACATAGGTTAAAATCTCAGCTATGATAAAAAGAGGTTGATATGCCATTTGAACAACAACTAGGTTTTATCAAATATTCAAGTTTTAAATCAACAAGTATCAGGCATATCAAATAAACTAAATATAATTTAGCAAACACTCTCATTACCTTGTCACTTCACTTCCAAAACACATGAAAGTTCTTATCCCTCCAAAGTATCGAGTGATTAGCTCGGATACTTATAAATATACGTTAGGCATGGCTAGTTGCATGCCTTGCTAGTTCATAGGCAACTCACCCCAGCTGGCTATGAGATTGGGTTGTGTGCATTGCGCATAGGTATCAGCAAAAATATCTATCACCGCGGTCCGTTCCGCCCAATCATTTTCGTAACTGATATCAGGGCCCATCCCTAAAGGTATAATCATATTCATACATATAATATAGCATACCCAACAACATTTTAGATAACATATCAAGTTTCCATGTTAACATAAAAACTAATTCAGCACTAGGTTGGTTTCCAGAAAGGTATGGCGTTAAAAAACGTATATTTCAAAATCACTTTTCTACTTTCTCAACACAGTCGCCAATTTCAGGTAGAGCAATATCAACCAATATCAATAAAAACTCTCAGTATAAAAGGCCGATGTGGAGTACTATTTTCAACACATAGACTAGAAAGAATTAAGTGATCAGGACATATTAACAAGTATATATGTTCTTTTCTCAGTAAGGAAATCTCATACTATTGAGTATAAACTCACCTGGAAAATGTAGAGGAATTCCTAGTCCTATGATCGCTCAAGTCCTGGCTTCCTAGTTAGATCGAGAACTGTCATAGGATAACTAAGGTTATCATTCTGTCAACCCTCTGAATCTTAATTATAAATATGGTTATCGTCTTTATCAAACTCAAGGTTATTTTGATTCTGGTGATTGGACTTCATGTCTTAATACTTAAGACAGTTGAATCATGTAATCTAATAGTTTGGAGATTCCATGTCCTTAGTTTCAACTTAATTCAAAGTACAGAATAAATAAGCTAAACTAATATTGTTTTAATTTCTGAATCAAAATTCCTAATGCACTTAAATGTCCTTATCAAGTTCTATGTTCACTTATTTGTTAGGTCATAATTCTTTCAAGTTTCATGTTACACTTAGATGTTGAGCATAATTATATATCGTTGTTCTTACTCAATCGAATAAGTAATTAAGTTACTAAAATCTTACTTATCCGAATCGATTAGGTTCAACATTATAAAAATTGTGAAATTAATTCATAAATTAAGCTAAATCATTGTTTAATAGTCTTGGTTCATGTTATGATTAGCCTTCGATCAGAAAATTCAATTACATTTAACAAGTTAATTGAATCAAACTTGATTATTGAAAATTACCCAATTTGGATTAAATCGAGATCTAATCTCAAGCTAGGAATGGCTTAAATGAGTCTAAAACTTCATTCTGGATAAACTAGTCCAAAACCACCGCCACGCACCGCATTGGACCTCCACGCGCTACCACTGGAGATGGAGACTACCGCCACTAGTTGGTGTATCTCGTTAAGATGAGCAAAATCCCTAAAATAACTTCTCAATTGGCCACCATTTGGCTGTCCAATTAAACCAAAAATCACTGCGGAACCCTAATCTGCCATCGTTATGCCACCGTGTCAACTCTTCTACCACCAGCCGTTGAAACCCTAAATTCACACCACCACCAGATTGCCCATATCCCCACGACCAAAACACACATAATTGCCATCCATTTCTGCTGCTTGGAGTGGTGGAACTGCCACCACCACCTTGAGCTCGCTATTGCCTCTTTTTTTCTGATCATTTCACTGATTGTTTTTGAATAATTTTTATATGGTTGTGCTCTTCTCAGCTAGAGAAAGCTAACGACGATTTTAGTTTTGAGTTTGGTGGTTGTTTTTCGGTAATTCACCGGTGGATGGGGTTTGGGGTACGTTTTGAGAGTTTGAATATTTTTTGTCCTTAATCCTATATATATAAATGCATTTTTCAGCTTATTCAATTGACCCCCCAAAATTTTTAACAGCCTTCAATTCGGCCCCTAGAAATTCTAACCGCTTTTAGTTTGGCCCCTGATCTTCAATTAAGTCCTTCAACTTTTAATTCTCACACATTGGACCCTAATATTTCTATTTTGGGGAAATCGGGTCCAAAATTAATCATTTGATGTCCTTCGATTGTAACTATTTAATTCTAGAATTTTAACTAACCCTAACCTAAAATTAATTTAGTCAAGCTTATTGATTTCACATTTTATTATATTTCAGGGTTTCAAATTTCGAGGTGTTACAACTCTCCTACCCTTAAGGGAATCTAATCCCAGATCCCATCTGACATTCGTGAAAATTCATAATAGCATCAAGGCATATTATGCTTAGAGAAGGGATAGATACGGGTGTATTATCTCTAAGCTCCACAATTTGTTTTCCTTTGCTTTATCTAGATATCTGGGATTAATTTCTTATTTTTAGGACAATTCTAAACCTAATGTTGGTCATTATTGCACACTATGCATTTTCCATGCTACTTCCCAAATATGGGTTTCCTATGCTGGGTGTCACCACAAAATTTTCAAACTATTTTTTTAAGTTTGGTTGGGATCGATGGAAATCATCCTCAATCTGAAAGAGGTGACTAGATGATTTTCCACTCTGAATCTCCTGTTGTTCCTCCATATACCCATACTTATTTGATCCTTTCATATGTTATCATGTGTCTGGCGTTACTTTTCATATTTTATGTTTGGCAAACTCATCTGTTTTATGGCCCGAGTCTTTTCAATGCCCATGAGATTACTTCCTCATGATCCCATATTCATTCCAGGGCATAAACACAGTTGATATTTTCTTATGTTTCTCAAGGAGGGATAAAACTAGTACCAAGATCAATCCATCTCTTTAATTCTCAAAATTCACTACTCCTTCGTTCATTCAAAGATTAGTTTCTTTTCAATTATTTCTATAAGTGGATCTATGACCTTAAGAAGATCATATCTATCATGATTTGTCATAGCTTGAGAAACCTTTATTCCTGGCATACTCTTCAATCCTCTTCAATTTACTGTGCGTCCGACTTTGGTATGATCAAGTTCTATCTTCTCTCAAGGAATCTTGTACTTCTTTATGTCTAAATTCCAAATAGAACTTCACATTTGCAACTTGGGGTATATAAGTTTACTCCTCTTGTTCTTTTAATTCGGATGTTTATACTTAGATAACATACTATAACCCATATTTTTTCCAGGAAATTCCGTTCGCTTACGAGGGTAATTTTATTTTAGCGAGGCAACCTAAAGCAACAAGTCACATGTTCTTAAAGGAATAATTCTGCTTGTAGGATTTAAGTTTTCTTAGAGCACCTATGATCTCTTTCCTGTAATCTAATATTTGTTGAGAGTATAGAAGCATAGAACAATTCGGTACATTCTACAAGTGAAATAATAAGTGGAACAAGCTAATCCTCTTCTTCATTTTATAGGATCTCTTCATCCCTTTCATCATGAAGTAATGTCACCAATCATTCTTATTTAAGTGAGTCAACATACCCATCTTTTTCTAGCAAAATCCTGAATACACCTGTGATATCAATAAACAGAACTTAAAGGACTTTGTATTTCTAACATATCTCCAGTTAGTTTTCCAACATCTAAAAACCTTGGTTTTAGTAGGGTCACTTTGCTATTTCTAACGATTGTAACTTTGATCTTGGCAGGATTATCCTAATGTTCCTCCATGGTATTACACACCTTTAAATATACCTTTTTCCCAATTGATATTCAATTCATTAGCTTGGCACATAATTTGTATTCCGATAATTATTTCAATTCATGGTATTCATATTATAAGATAGGAGGTAATCCTCAACATATCTCTCGTTCGAACTTTGGATTATAGGTATCCTCAATTTAGCCTAACCTTGAATATACTATAGATCTTACACTGAACCAAGTAATGTGCATAGGGTAAGGTATATAATCTCATATTCAATGAGGCTCGTTTAGTCCCTACCTTCGTCACACAAGTCCTTATCAATGATACTTGGTCTTTTCTTAATATTCTAGGGAGTCTTTCTTATTTCGATTAATGTCCTTATGTTCTAATCGCTTGCTTTCTTGCAAATTTTGGTGAATGAAACCTAAGTAATTGCACAAGATGTTCCTGTAAGGTCTTTTATAATACTTTTCAAAGTTACTTGGCCTAATCCTGTTTATTAGTAAACCACATAGGCATCATTTTACTACAACCAGAATTCTATCCTACATGGTTTTGCTTTATAATCTATTCATGAGATTATCGTGATAGAGTTGGCATCGCTGTTTACCTTTTCCTAGGTGTCTCTACTTATGGCATTTGCATTATGGTATTCAAATACCGAGTCGATTACTTGGCAACTGTTTGCTGTAATGTATCATTCCACGTTTACATCTTTTGGCGTATTAAGATTCTGGACTTTCGAAACTGATCCAAGAATAAGGGAGTCTCTTTTGTTCAACCCGAGATACTCCCAAATAATACTAAAGTTGCTATGTTGTAGCAAAGCGTAAGATACTGGAATATGTGAGAGGGTCTCTAGAATTCAAATATGTGCACACAATTGCACTAGTACAAGAGCTGCTGAAAATATATATATGTATATATATGTTTATCTAGTTCTTAAAAGTACTAAAATTTTCTTTATCAAACGTATTAATGGTTAAGTCGACATCAGAGTCGTTATTTCATTTTTGAAGATACGGGATACTCAAAATAGGGTGTAAGACTTTGGAGTTCAGTTATTATGTTCATTTGTAGTTATAGACGAGCCTTATATGCAATTCTATCTATTTATGTATACGAATCTCATTTTTAATGGTGTTAAGATTTTTAATCAAAGTTGGAAGTATTCCATCTTTATTCTTGGATTAGTAAGGTGTTTCCGCAAGCTTCATATCCTATGGGTAGTCATACATCTTTCTTATCCCTTATCATCCTATAGCCCTTTTGATTAACTCTTTTATGATTATTACTCAAGTTTCCTAAGTAGTCATACCATTCAAGTTACAACCATACGTACAGGTCAAACACCATTAATCTCGACCGTCATCCCCAGTATTGAATTCAACTCTATTTAAAACAACCGTCTTCCCGATAATTTAAGTTTCCGAAGCATATATGCATGATACACCTATATATTCCTAATTATTTTCCTACAAATCTTTCTTCGTTGATTTCTACATCCCAACCTGATATTCCCCTTTTAAGACTTCACTATTAACTCTAGATATCTTTCTGCAGTCTTCAACAAATGTTATCCTTTTCTCATTAGGTCATAACGTTTCCCTTATAACTTCATTTTTATGGGCAACTTTTCTCTCATTTGGTTTGCTATCATCTTGTGCTCGTACTAGCAAGCTTTCTTACTATTTATAAACTAATTTCCTTGAACATTTAAGTTATAACCATGCACACTTATCATTTATATTTTCCTCTAAAGATTTCCTTATGGAAAATATTCGTTATTTCTCTTTCAAATACCATGATACAGTTATACCAATCAACTTCGTAGTTGAAGTATTGATTTCCTTAGAACAACAATACCCTATGGGCCTATGGCCTCAACTATATGTAGAAGCCAAAATATAGATTATTCCCAAATGATCCTTGGCTTTCCAAGTTCCATTATCACCAAGAATATTATCCCACTGGATATCACTAAAGTCATATGCTTGATATCTCAAAAGTAGTGGATCAAATACTGGTAGGCCATCCTAATGCCAATCCCTTCCTTTTCTGACGTCAAGAAATATCCCATAAGTTCACGTCCTAGCTAAATTTTCATGTCGATCTTAGTCCCCTTTAATCCCAATGTTCTATATTCCAGGGGAGTCCAAGTTATTGGCAAATTGCTTCTCAATTAGTCCTGCCACTCAAATCACAATATTCTTTTATGTCCAAGGGATTGATCTAAAAAACCGTTTACTCAGCCTAGTCAACTCTGCCTAAAATGGTCACCAGCTCACATATCAACTAGAGTGCTCTCAAACAAGTTCGTATGTAATACAAGTCCCCAAGAATTATTGTTCCTTCCAAATACATAAAGCCACATGCTTAATACCTTAAGAGTTACAGATTATACATTAGTCACGCGCCCAAACATAACCCTTAACATCATTCGAATCAAACATTATCCCAAAATTTCATGTCCTAATCGAATTTCAAAGTCATGCTTAATCTCCACTAGCTCAAAACTTTCATGTCTCATTCAAATTTCAGAATCAAGCTTACTCTCTACTAATCAAAACTTTCATATTCTGAGGATCATATCCTAGTATACCTCAGGTTTTCAAACTGAAGCTATAATACTATCTCTGTAATGCCATGAGGTGCCTGCTCCTGTACGAGGCGCTACCCACTCTATACCACAAGTCTTCTGAATAAGAGATAATACATTTATACAACTATAAATCGAAATATCAGGATTCATACTTAGTACTCCTAGCATCCTCATTACCTCATGTGTTGCTTGGGTTAATCTATCTTCATCATTCGTTCTTATCTGGGGTAAAGAATGGAAGAAATAATACAAACAATGTAAGTTTGAATGATTTAGTGAGATAATTTAGCAACAACAACAGAGTGATAATTTCACATGTATCATATAGAAAGTAAGTAGAGACATTAGAATTCCCAGAAGTTGTGAGATAAAGTTTTAGCCAAAATTTTATATGATTCATCTCACCACCATCCCATACCAGTGATGAGACTTCACAAAATTTACTATCTCTCACAGAGGTTTAAATCTCAGCCATGATTAAAAGAGGTCGATATGCCATTTGAACAACAATTGGGTTTTGTCAAATATTCGAGCTTTAAAGCAACAAGTACATGCATATTAAATGAACTAAATTTAATTTAGCAAACACTCTCACTGTTAAGTTGTTGGTGGTTTTCTTACCTTATCACTCCACTTTTGAAAACATAGAAATCCTTATCCCTCTAAAGTATCGAGAGAACGGCTCGGATACTTATAAACATATGTTAAGCATGGCTAGCCGCATGCCTTACAAGTTCATAGGCAACTATCTCCAACTGGCTATGAGATTGGGTTATGTGCATCTTGCATAGGTATCAGCTGAAAGACCTGTCACTACTGTCCATTCTGCCCAACCATCTTTCGTAACTGATCCCAGGGCCCACCCCAAGGATATAATCATATTCATACATATAATATAGCGTACCTAACAACATTTCAAATAACATATCAAGTTTCCATGTTAACATACAAACTCATTCAGCATCAGGCTGGTTTCCAGAAAGGCATAGCGATAAAAAACATATATTTTGAAATCACTTTTCAGCTTCCTTAACACAATCGCCAATTTAAGGTAAAGCAATATTAATCAATATAAAAAAACTGCTCAGTATAAAAGGGCGATTTGGAATACCATTTTCAATACATAGATTAAAAAAAATCAAGTGATCAGGATATATTAACAAGTATATATGTTATTTCCTCAGTAGGAAAATCTCATACTATTGAGTATAAACTCACCTGGAAAATGTAGAGGAATTCCTAGTCGTACGGTCGCTCAAGTCCTGGCTTCCTAGTCAGATTGAGACCTGTCATAAGATAACTCAGATCATTATTCTGTCAACCCTCTGAATCTTAATTAAATATGGTAAACGTCTTTATCAAACTCAGGGTTATTCTGATATAATTCTGGTGATTGGACTTCATGTCCTAATACTTAACATAATTGAATTAGGTAATCCTTAGTTGTATGGAAAGTCTATGTCCTTGGTTCCAACTTAATTCAAAGTACAGAATACATAAGCTAAACCAATATTGTTTTAATTTCTAAATCAAAATTCTTAATGCACTTAAATGTCCTTATTAAGTTCTATGTTCACTTATTTTTTCAATCCTAATTCTTTCAAGTTTCATGTTACACTCAGATGTTGAACATAATCATATATCATTGTTCTTATTCAATCTATTACTTAAGGTCTTAACGATATCCATCCAAGTTGATTAGGTTCAACATTAAAATAATTATGAAATTAATTCATAAATTAGGCTAAATCATAGTTCGACAGTCTTAGTTCATGTTATGATTAGGCTTCAATCCAAAATTTCAATTATATTTAACAAGTTAATTGAATCAAACTCGATCATTGAAAATTACCTAATTTAGATCAAATCAAGATCCAATCTCAAGCTGGGAATGATTTAAACAAGTTTGGAACTTCATTATGGATAAACTGGTCCAAAATCGCCGCCGTCAAACCTCCACGCGCCGTCTTTGGAGCTAGAGACTGCCAACACCAGTTGGTGCGTCTCGTCGAGGCAAACAAAACCCTTCAAATAATTTCTCGATTGGCCACCATTTGGTTGTCCAATTACGCTAAAAACCACCACAAAACCCTAACCCTCTACCATTGTGCCACCGTGTTAATTCTTCCACCATCAGCAGTCAAAACCCTAAATTAACACCACCACCAGACTTTCCATATCCCTATGACTAAAACCCACCTAGTCCCCATCCATTTCTGCCGTTGGAAATGGTGGAACCACCACCACCGCCGTGAGCTCACCTTGGCCTCTTTTTTTGATCATTTCACCTGTTGTTTTTGAATAATTTTGTATGATTGTGCTCCTCTCAGCTAGAGAAAGCCAACCATGATTTTAGTTTCAAGTTTGGTGGTCATTTTCCGATGATTCGCTGGTGGGTGGGGTTTGGGGTACATTTTGAGAATTTGAATATTTTCTATCCTTAATCCTATATATATAAATGTATTTTTTAGCTTATTGAAATTTTAACCGCCTTCAGTTTGGCCCCTAATTTGTAATTGAGTCATTCAACTTTTAATTTTTACATATTGGCCTCTAATATTTCTGGTTTGGGGCAATTGGTTCCAAAATTAATTATTTTGAAGTCCTCCAACTTTTAACTTGCTCACATTAACCCCCTAAACTTTATAATTTTAGACAATCAAGTCCTTCTCTTATTTTCAATTTAATCCTTCGATTGTAACTATTTAATTCTAGAATTTTAACTAACCCTAACCCAAAATTAATTTAGTGAAGCTTATTGATTTCACATTTTATTATATTTTAGGGTTTCAAAATTTAGGGTGTTACAAAATAGGATGAATATTATCAAGAATACGTTAGTCAACGTGGCAGCAATCCTATTCTTGAATGCTCATTTGATGCTAAAAAATGGCATGAGATCAGTGGGGTTCATGCAAGGGTAGAGTGTATGGCTTTAGGAACACTTACCACTGCCGTCAGCGTATTGCTATTAGGACTTCCTCGGAATCATCATCCACAACATCTTCACTCACCTTTGTGAGTTAAGAGCAACTGCAAGATGCAATTGCAAAAGTAATTGATCAAGAATTAGCCAAGCAAAGAGAAGAAGCAGTAGCCAAAGAAGCAAGCATTATGGAGCAGACCATGACGGTGAGAGATGAGGCATTGAGGCTATTTGAAAAATCAAAGGCAAGAGAAGAGGCTTTGATGAGGACGTTAGGAGTGATGATGTAAAAACTAAATTCAATTAAAGTTGCTTCTTCCTCTCAGAGGGAAGAGTGTAATGGTGGGAAAGGAAAATAACTCTATTTAAATTAAAGTTGGCATGCTTGGATTCCATGAACTTGCTCATGTTTGAAAATCTTTGTTTTATTTATGGATTTGGATACAATATTATTTAATTTTTGTTATTGTTTGGTATTATTTGGAATGTGAATTGTGTTTTAAATGATATAGGTTTAAATTGTTATTAATGAGAACAAAACATAGGTTGGATAAATATATTAAATTAAATATTATAAATAAAAAAATTGATAAACAAGTGACTGATTGGTGACCCCCTAACGGTCACTAAATAGTGAAAATACACTCATTAATTCTTGAAAATTTGTGACCCCAAGCAGTTGTCACAAATCTGTGACCGATTAGTGACCTCAAATGTGGTCACTAAATGGAGAAAATACACTATTATTTTTGAAAATTTGTGACCACTGCTTGGAGTCACAAATTTGTGACCAATTAGTGACCCTAAGGCAGTCACAAGTCAGTAACAAATGGAGTAGTTGGTCACATGGCCAACTATCAGTGACCCACACTGCTGTTACTAAGCAGCCACTAATCAGTGACCGCTTAGTGACTTACTATCAGTGGCCCACAATGCAGTCACTAAGCGGTCACTAATTTATGACACCATGGTCCAGTGGTCACAAAATTCAATTTGTGACAAGGATGTTTGTGACTGTTGTGATCGGTTACATTGTGACCAATTTGGCAGTCACAAAAGCCATTTTTTCCTTTTTGTAGTGCTGGCATACCATCTAACCCCTACTCTCAATTGAAATTTTACCTTTTAAAATTGAAAACATGATCTAATTGTTATTTTTATTTTTCATTACTGTAATAACTAATTTTATTATTACTTTATTTTAACTTGCCTTTAATTTAATTTAATTAATCTAATCGTCAATTAATTAATTGATTGATGAATTAATAAGTTTGTTTCATTACTTTGAGAGGTAGTGTTTAATAATGATTTTTATTCTCCAGGAGCCTTTGCGATATATATTACTCAAGAGTTGGAGACTTTCCTTGATTGCTAGTGGGATGAATTCAAGAGATTCATCTTTTACCTTTTCTTCCTAATACTTAAATTGGCTAACACTTGAAGGAAAATCACTATTGGGGAATCCAAACTTAAGAGGGGGATGTCCAAATTTTAGAAAGAGATGGAGGGTAGCGAAGACAGTATCAGGCCCAATTTGTACGATAGTAGGATTAATGAAGGAAGAGTCAGGGTTGGTAGTGGCTTGCTTCTCATTTTGTGTTAGGGGTTGCCAAGAGTCGCCCCTCTTGGTCGTTCGATCACCTCTTTAGTGGCTAGATATGGGGTAACCGCTAAGGCAAGTGCCCATTTTGGCAGCTCTGCTGCGAGGGCACCCACCGTCTCGGGCAGTTGTGCTAACATCAGAGTGGTGCAGGTTCACATTGTTTGTCTCCCTCACGGTGTCACAACAATTCTTGAGTTTGCAAGTTATCCTTTGAGCAAATCTTACAACCCTATTTTGGGTTGCGGAGTTGTGCATCGTGAGCGAGTTTGTCACTCTTTAATCATTGAGTCATCTTTTTCGTTGGAGTTAGAGTCGGATTCAGAGTTCAAATCTGGATAAAAGAACTCTTTTGACAAGGAACCTGAGGATATGCTCATGTTCTGGATAAAAATCTATTGGCATTAGTAGTCTGCTTTGTTGGCTTACTTCAAAGCTATTAGATCTTTTGAAGCATAGGGTCGATCTTTCTGATAAGTTTGAGTTTGTGCTTCCCTCTTCTGAGGTCTATCTCATGTTGCCTCCTTTGGGGTACTTCACTATTTTTAGAGGGTATTTCAATGGTGGGTTTTCCTTTCTCCTTAATTCTTTATTACCAGAGGTTAGATTGTTTGTTTCACCTTTTGATATACTTATATGTTTCCTGCTGGTGCTTAGTTTTTAAATTTTTTTTCCTTTGCTTGTGCACTTGTTTTTGCATTCATGGCTTTCCTCAGCACTTGTGCATTTTTAGTGTTTCTTTTTATCTTTGTTGAATTAAATTAGTTAACTATTTATGGTAGAGAAGAAAACTGCATAGTGAGGATTCAAGTTAGGAAGATGAACTATAGTGTCTGCAAGGGGCCTCCTCTGAGGCCATGGTGTGAGCACTTGAGTCTTTCTAGGAGACATCTTGAAGAGACTCAACCTCCACCCTCCTCCTTAATTCCTTAGTCGAATTCAGATGATAGTTTTGAGCCACTAATTTCAAGGCTGGCTGGGAAGCGTGCTAGAAAGTCTGTTGTAGGGTCTTTTTACTCTCTTCATTCTAGGAAGGAAAAAATGGACTATTTATATATGGTTTTAGGAGGAGTTCTGGCATTAACTCTCATTGGGACCTTGATATGACTTCTTTCAACATTAACAATCTTCGAGGTAGAGCGAATGAGTATGATCAGGGGATATTGGAGGTCTTTCCCTCTTTCCAGCTGACAATACTTGTTGCTAGGGACTTTGTACGAGTAAGTACTCATTCTTTCTTTTAGTTTGCTTTGCTTTGCTTGCTTACTATTTTTGCAATTCCACAGTGTCTTGAATACTTGTTTCTTGTCTTGGAGTAGGCTTTGAATATGATAGTGCACATGTCCGTCAGGCAAAGGAGAGAGTGGTTGAAATAGCCAAATTAACTTGGGGTTTACTATTGTCCTAACTTGTCGTTTTCTTATCTATTGCCATGCAAGTACTTTGCTGCCATTGATTTACAACTAAATGAATACCTAAAGGGATACGTCTATTTTAAAAACAAATAAATTCTAATCAAACAATTTAGTATTTGTGTTGTTCTCTTTGAAATTCCTAATTTATCTTTTGTTCAAAATTTTATTATTTCAAAAACACCCTTTGTTTGAACACAAAATTTGAATTAATTTAATTTTTCACTAAGCAGAAATGCTCGTCTCTTAAGTTTCTATTCCTCCCTAGCTCCACTATCCTAATCTCTTCTTCCTCCTGATATCCATCTTCCACCATCATCACAATTGTCCCACTGACTCCCTTCATTCTTCTCTGCTCAAACCTCTATTAGTCCATCAAGCAAAGGTTAAAAAAACTCAAAAACCCTAGGTGCAATTGAAGCGCTTTAAACTTTTTGATCCCTTCTTCTTATCTCTCTCTCTCTCTCTCTTTATATATATATATATATATGTACAACTCCTTATAACCCCACATGAACATTTTATGATTTATCATTACATGCACATAACACAAACGTTTGCAAGACTTTTTGATCGTAGACATATGTTAGTGGTGAATATCTTGTCTTTCCATAGTCTTTGTTTGGTTTTATTTCTTAGTTCTTGTTTGAGTTGCCTAAGGATAATTCAAGTTCCTTTAACAGGGATGGTTTTCTGGTGGGATATTAGTACTGATTATGAACATTGTTTTGAGTTTTGAGTTCTTGGATGATTCTGTTGAATTTTGTTTTTCTAGTTACACATGAATTTAGTGTTGAATTGATGTGTATGAGTTTTTTTTTTTTAATATTCTTTATATGCTTATGTTATTTGCATATTTGATGGTATTAATTTAATTCTATGAGTAGGATTGGAATTTTAGTGAATGGATTGTTTCCCAAATGGAATATGCTATGTTTTGTTTAGCAAGATTGAATGTATCTCATGTATGTAGCTCATATATGTCATCCCTTAGGATGTATTGTGAGTAAAGAAGCAAAGTATTCATGCCTAGTGGATTGGGATTCACATGAATCAGTTTTACCTTTCTTAGCTTAAAATATTGCTTACAAAACTATGATGATGTGATATTTGATATGCTACCTTATTTTATAGAGATTGAATCGGTTGGCTGTTTGATGGTGTGGGAAATTCTTGCCTAGCAATGTAATATAAGAAGAAAGCAAAACTTGACGGTTTCTTTCTCCAGATAGTAATTTGTAAAATCTCAAAGGGAAGGAGCCTAACTAATTGTAGTTTCACCTATGAAAATTGTCTCTTGTTAAAAATTGAAATCTAAAATGTTATGATTTGTTGGAGAATGTGTAAATAGTGAGTCAATGGATATGAATTGGAGAGTTTCTCTTTAATAAATCTTGTTATAATGCAATATACATATGGTTAGAGACAACCAGCATATATTTCTTATTTCTCACTAAAATTTTATATGTTCATTACATTTTCCCTAAATTCTACATATTCTTTTGGCATAATCTTGGGTCAATGGTTTGGTGTATGTATAGGAAATAACTTTATTCATTTTCTTAGTGTAGTGGATCTATTATTGTTATCAGTGCTCTAAACTCATTAAAAGGGTGTTGGCTAAACTTATCAAACATCTTGTAAGCTCCAAGGGATTATATGATTTAAAAACTTATAATGAGCATGTGAAATTCTACATATTTGTTTGGTAGGCTCTTGCCTCAGTAGTTTGGTGTCTGTATAGGAAATAGCTTTATTCATTTTCTTGGTGTAGTGGACCTACTATTTGTTAAGCAACTTGAAATATGATGACATTTACATAGTATTGCATGGTTATCATCCTTTTCTAAAATTTTGCAACTTATATGTGCAGCTTCTTGTCCTCAAATAAAATAAATATAAGCCCTACACATAATCATTGGAACTTGTATGGAAAGCTTTGGCATGGATGAACTAAATACTAGTTCCAACTTTAAAGTGTTGAAGAAACTAAAGCTAATTAGGAAAAAGACCATTTATGATTAACTAACCAACATTTTTACTTTGTGATAAATTCTTGAGTGACAATGAAACATTCTGCGTCTTAGTCCAGCTTCTGCAAGGTTCTTTGACAAGTTGCCTGTGTAAAAAGGTTGTGAGACAATTAAATCCAAATGTATGGATATAAAGATGTTTTCATAATCTATCTATGATCTTTTAGAGATTTGAGGTGATGTTATTTTCATGGATTTTAGTTTCTAATTGTCTGGTTCAAATGAGTATTTTGGGGAATGTGAGTGGAATTTCTTTCATCCCTCTCTTTTTCTTAAACTAGAGCTATATATATTTAAACCAGCGTGCCACTAGTCATCAAGCTTATCTATAGGTATAAAGATAACGAGCTACAAGCTAAATGCATCCATAATGACATTGAATGAACACATTCTTTACTTTGATGCAAAATGTTTGGCTACACAAACAAAAGCCATCATCTTCAAACATTCAAGTAATTCCATGTCCTTAAGATCTTTAAATGTTGAAGTATTAATCTTCTTAAAAGAAAGGTTTACCTTTCTCTCTTGCTGTAGTGTTTAATGGAAAATATCTTTATTTTCCATAGTTAAAACTTCGACAAGTTTGTTTTTATTTAACAGAGATCAACGATTTGGATATCAATAATCCTATTTAAACCCTTTTCAGCATTCATGAAATAGTAGATAAACTTCCATTTAAAATTTCCATCAGTAGTTGATAAATTAGGTACGATATGTTGAATATTTGTCCTTGAGTGGTTGGTTGAGAATGTTGGCATATGGCTGAATTTCCACTAGTATGAGGTAGATGAATCCCTTAAGAAGAATAAGATTAGAATGGGTAAGAGATGACAATGGATTGAAGATGACAAAGGTAGCCATCGAATCCTCATTCTAACAATTTCCAAACCAAAAATTTGTATCATGTAACAGAATCTTTAGGTTAATATAACTTTTCTTACATCACAGTAGCATAATTTCATTACTCCGATATAGCATAAAAATCGCATTAATAAACCCTGCAAGTCCCAAAATACTACAAAATATGATCAACAATGTATCAATCAACATAATTTTGAACTTTAGAAGATAGAAAGTGATCTCCACCAGATAGCAGCAATGGGATTTGTATAAAAAGCCAAAATCCAAGCATGCCCCATGCACTGAGAAATCAACAAGAAAGTCATAAAGTGCCAATCCAAACTACTAAGTAGGAAAACACCAGCTATCAAAATACTGCAACATAGTAGCTTTGTGTACACAAGTAACCAAGTAGAAAAAACCTACCATTCTAGCAATTAACAAGCAAATGACAACTTCCAAAATGTCAAATTTTCAACAACTAAAAAGTAAGCAGCAACTCCAAATGTCTATGGTTTGATTCCTTGTTCCAGCACAATTTTCAGCAATTAAAAATCAAATAATAGACACTATTTCCACTCCCTCAAATCAGCCCCCAAGTACTCAGTTTTGCAGCCAAAGGCTTCATAAGATGCAATTTAGTTTTTTAAATCCATGAGCATGGAAAATTTTCTATAATGTCCAAAAATTATATATACACATTTCTACTCCCAAGTCATATTGTTCAATCTCAAATACAATGTGAACTAATTCAAATCCAGTTGCTTGGAGGATGTACAATTTTGGTTCGCACAATTCATAATATGGCTTGCACATCCTCCAAGCAACTCAATTTGAATTAGTTCACATTGGATTTGAGATTGAATAGTATGACTTGGGAGTAGAAGTGTGTATATAGAAATTTTAAACAATATAAAAAATTTTCCATGCTCATGGATTTAAAAAACTAAATTGAATTTTATGAAGCCTTTAGGTACAAAAATAGGAGTATAAATAAGTCGAGCTCGAGCTCGATGAGCTTGGTTCTGAAGGCTTAAATTTGGGCTCGAGCTCGCAAGCTTGATACTAGTCAAGCTCGAGCTCAACTAACCAAAAACATTCTAAATCAAATAAAAATATTAAATTATTAATATATCATAATTATTTAATAATACTAATAAATTATTGTAAATTATAATTATTAATAAAAAATATATTAAATTATAATATATATTATTTTAATTACTATAATGATTTAATTATAATATATTGTAATTATTGATAAAATATTAAATTATTAATATATTATAGTTATTTATCATATATAATAAATATTTAATATTAGAAAAAAAGTAAATTATTAATATATATACTAATTATTTAATTAATAGATATATAATATTTAAAAATAGAAAAAGCTCATGAGAAATTCATGAGCCGGCTCATGGCTTTTGAACAACTAAAATAAAGCTCGAGCTCAGCTCAAGTTAAAGCTCGTGCTTGAGATATGAGCTGAACTATAATCGAGCCTACTCATGACTTATCTTATACCTGTATACAAAGCAGAGTGCTTGGGGCCTGATTTGAGGGAGTGGAAACAATGTCTATTGTTTGATTTTTAATTACTGAAAATTTTGCTGGAATGAGGAATCGAACCCTAGACGTTTAGATATTGCTACTTATTTTTTAATTATTTAAAATTTGTTGGAATGATTTAGTCTAAACCTGGCATTTTGGAGGTTGTCATTTACTTGTTAATTGCTAGATTGGTAAGTTTTTGCTACTCGGTTACTTGTGTACACAAAGCTACTATGTTGTAGTATTTTGATAGTTAGTGTTTTCCTGCTTAGTAGTTTGGATTGGTACTTTGTGACTTTATTGTTAATTTCTCAGTGCATAGGGCATGCTTGGATTTTGGATTTTTGCACAAATCCATTGTTGCTGTCTAATGGAGATCGCCTTCTATCTTGTAAAGTTGGAAATTATGTTGATTGATCTTATTGCAAATAAATTGAGAGTTTGGAACATTGTTGATCATATTTTGGAGTACTTGTGGCACTTGTAGGGTTCATTGATGACATTTTTGATGCTATATTGGAGTAATGAAATTATGCTACTATGATGCAAGAACAGTTATATTGACCTAAGGATTCTGCTACATGACACATTTTGGTTGGAAATTGTTAAATGGAGGATTCATCATCTCCTACCCATTCTGATCTTATTCTTCTTAAGGGATTCATCTACCTCGTACCAGTGGAAATTCAGCCCTATGCCAACCTTCGCAACCAACTGCTCAAGGACATAATATTCAGCATATCGCACCTAATTTACCAAATATTGATGGAAAATTCAAACAGAATTTTCTCTACTGATTCATAAACATTAAAAAAGGTTTAAATAGGATTGCTGCATATCCAAATCGTTGATCCCTGTTAAATAAAAACAAACTTTTTGAAGTTTGAGCTATGAAAAAGAATGATATTTTCCATCAGGCATTGTGGTAAGAGAAACATATAAGTCTTTCTTTTAAGAAGATTAATATTTCAACCTTTAAGGATCTTAAGGACATGGAACTACTTGAATGTTTGAAGATGTTGGCTTTTGTTTGCGTAGCCAAACTTGCATTGGAGCAAAGAGTGTGTTTATTCAATGTCATTGTGCTTGAATTTGGCTTGTAGCTCATCATCCTCATGCACATAGATAAGCTTGATGACTAGTGACAACTGGTTTAGATATATGCAACTTTAGTTCAACGAAAAGAAAGGTATGAGAAAAATTCCACTCGTACTCAATTTCCTCAAAATACTCATTTGAACCAGACAATTAGAAACTAAAAGCCATCAAAATAACACCACTTATAATCTCCGAAAGATCATAGATAGATTATCAAAACATCTTTGTATCTATATAGTCAGATTTAATTGTCTCACAACCCTTTTACACAGGCAACTTGTCAAAGAATTTTGTAGAAGCATGACTAAGATGCAGAATGTTTCACTGCCACCCAAGAATTTATCATTAAGTATAAGTGTGTGTTAGTTAATCATAAATGGTCTTTTTCTTGATTAGCTTTAGTTTCTTCAGCACTTTAAAGTTGGAACCAATATTTAGTTCATCCATGCCAAAGCTTTCTTTACAAGTTCCAAGGATTATGACTAGGGCTAATATTTATTTCATTTGAGGACAAGAAGCTGCACATTTAAGTTGCAAAATTTTAGAAAAGGATAAAAACCATGCAATACCATTTGAAAGTCATCATATTTGAGGTTGCTTAATAGATAGTAGGTCCACTACACCAAGGTAATGAATAAAGCTATTTCCTAAACATACACCAAACCACTGAGCTAAGATTCTGCCAAAAAAATATGTAGAATTTAAGAAAGATAATGCAAGCAAATTAAGCAATAGATCATGTGGATAACCATAATCAACATACTAAAGATAAAACCATATGTAGTCATTATAGCTTTATTGACAATAATAATTCCAACATAAGTGACAATTTTGAACATCCATGCTGCATCAAGAGTCTCTTTATGCTCGTTTTTGCTTCTCAGGGACATTTTCTTCTACTGCTTCAAAAGAAATGTCAAAATATGTCAGCATTAGGAAACAACACATTTTTTTATCTTCTTGAAACTTCACATACTAGTTATAAGTTTTTAAATCATATAATCTCTTGAAACATATAAGATGTTTGATAAGTTTAGCCGACAACCCTTTAATGATTTTGGAGCACTAATAATGGTAGGTCCACTACACAAAGAAAATAATAAATCTATTTCCTAAACATACACCAAACCATTAACCTAAGATTATGCCAAAAGAATAAGTCGAATTTAAGAAAAATTTAATGAACTAATCAAATTTTAGTGAGAAACAGGGAATATCATTTGGTTAACTCTAACCATATGTATATTGCATTATTACAAGATTTGTTAAAGAGAAACTCTCCAATTCATCTCCATTGACTCATTATTTACATGTTCTCCAACAAATCATAACATTCTAGATTTCAATTTTTAACAAGAGACAATTTTCATAGGTGAAACCACAATTAGTGAGGCTCCCTCCCTTTGAGATTTTACGAATTACCATACGAAGAAAGAAACCATCAAGTTCTACTTTCTTCCTACATTACATTGCCAAGTAAGAATTTCCCACACCATCAAACAATCAACTGATTCAATCTCTATAAAACAAGGTAGCATATCAATTATCACATCATCAAAGTTTTGTAAGCAATATTTTAAGCTAAAAAAGGTAAAACTAATTTATGTGAATCACAATCGAGTAGTTATGATTACCTTGCTTCTGTGAGTGATTATATGTCTAAAGAAGGGGTGAATTAGGCCTAAGGGGTTTTGATGCAGCAAAAGTTTATCAGTAAAATACTTTTTGGTCTTTCAAAATAATTTAAGTTTTTTGCAGAAATCAATTTTAGTTACTGACTTAAATTTGTAAGTACCAGTTAAACTCAGGCTGTAAATCGATATTGAAAAATTTATTTACCGTTCACATCCATATTTGTTATACAAAATTAATCCATATACGTTTAAAGCGGATATTATCTGTATTCGATTAATAGATATCCGATTATAAATGGATACAGATATGATAAATGCGTATTCAATTCATTTAATATTCGATATGAATATATATTTATTAAATAATATATTATTTATATTTTTCAATAAAAATCTCATAATCCATATATATATAAATTATAATTGAAGAATTGGGAAGAAAAAAGAATACATTTTAAAAATAATTGTAATATAGAGAAAAAATTGAAGAATAAAGTTAATCAACATAATTATTGTTGGTTGACTTTATAATTAATATACTTAAATGGTATTATTATTATTATTAATCAATTATAAAGTTAATTATTAATTATAAACTATGCTATTTGTTTGATTGCTTTTGTTTTAATGAAATTATATAGTTCTTTCTATTAATTAAAATATGTATTTATTATAGGTTCATAAATTCACATATTTGGATATTCATAAATGGATATGTAAATAATTATCATCGAATATGAATATAAAATAATAATTCAAATACGGATAAATTTAATAAAATATAAATAAATATGAATAATTGTAATCGAATACGGATATATCCAAATGCAACAGATATCCAACGGATACAAATTTGGATATCATTTTTAAATATATGTCAAATTCGTATTCATATTCGAATATTTGAAAAGTTAAACGGATACGAATATGAAAACAGTGTATCCGATCCATTTAATATCCGTTTATACCCCTAAGTTAAACTACCAGTCAGATCACTGATAAAAAAAGTAATAAAAAAGGTAGTAAATGGATGATGGTATTTTTAGAGGTTCGGCAAGCCTACTCCTCTATCTAAGCTTTCACTTAGGATTTTGAACTTCTCAAATCAGTTAAGATGTAAGAATATTTTATAGTTAAGAATAGTAATTTGACAGAATGAAAGTTAAGGAATAGAAACACTCTAGCAAGGTTAAAACCAGCTCTTCACAAAGTGCTAGAGCGGAATCCCAAACAACATAAGGTAGATTCCAGAGCACCGCAATACCAACTGCTTTGTGAACAGGTCCAGAGAACTTCTGCTAGTTTCATTTGCACAACCTCTATGGACTAATAATTGAATACGGATATATCCAATGCAACAGATATCCAACGGATACGAATATGGATGTCATTTTTAAATATATGTCAAATCCGTATTCATATTCAAATATTTGAAAAGTTAAACGGATACGAATATGAAAATAGTGTATCCGATTCATTTAATATCCGTTTACACCCCTAAGTTAAACTACCAGTCAGACCAATGATAAAAAAAAGTAATAAAAAAGGTAGTAAATGGATGATGGCATTTATAGAGGTTTGGCAAGCCTACTCCTCTATCTAAGCTTTCACTTAGGATTTTGAACTTCTCAAATCAGTTAAGATGTAAGAATATTTTATAGTTAAGAATAGTAATTTGACAGAATGAAAGTTAAGGAATAGAAACACTCTAGCAAGGTTAAAACCAGCTCTTCACAAAGTGCTAGAGCGGAATCCCAAACAACATAAGGTAGATTCCAGAGCACCGCAATACCAACTGCTTTGTGAACAGGTCCAGAGAACTTCTGCTAGTTTCATTTGCACAACCTCTATGGACTAATAATTGAATACGGATATATCCAATGCAACAGATATCCAACGGATACGAATATGGATGTCATTTTTAAATATATGTCAAATCCGTATTCATATTCAAATATTTGAAAAGTTAAACGGATACGAATATGAAAATAGTGTATCCGATTCATTTAATATCCGTTTACACCCCTAAGTTAAACTACCAGTCAGACCAATGATAAAAAAAAGTAATAAAAAAGGTAGTAAATGGATGATGGCATTTATAGAGGTTTGGCAAGCCTACTCCTCTATCTAAGCTTTCACTTAGGATTTTGAACTTCTCAAATCAGTTAAGATGTAAGAATATTTTATAGTTAAGAATAGTAGTTTGATAGAATGAAAGTTAAGGAGTAGAAACATTGTAGCAAGGTTAAAACTAGCTCTTCCCAAAGAGTTAGAGTGGAATCCCAGACAGCAGAAGGCAGATTCCAGAGCACCGCAATACTAGTTGCTTTATGAACAGGTCCAGGGAACTTCTGCTAGTTTCATTTGCACAACCTCTATGGACTAATACACAAGTTTCTGCCACTCCATACGGTAAGCTCTAGACTCTCCTTCCAGACCGAAACCCAGAACAATCCAGAAGATTCCAAACAGTACTGCTCTACTGGTTTCTTCACTTAGTGATTCTTAGAGCAACCAAGCACCGATTTGTTCTTTTCATGGTGTCCCTCACTAGCAAGTATGAATCCTATCCCTTTTCACCACTAGGTTCTTCAAGACACAAACCACCTTGTCTTCGTCTCCCCAAGGTCCGTCAAAGGCAAGCTTCCTTTGACCTTCTTCACCACAAAGTCTTTCAAAAACATACATAGAGTAAGAAATTAGCAACACTTAAGCACAAAATGTGTATGAAAGTCTCACATAACTCCTCAAAATACTTACCAAAATCTTTTTATGACTAAGTGATTCACATATTACAGTGCTGCATATTTCACATTTATATGCTTATGTCCAATGGCTATAAGTTCTTGTTTAGGTGAGTGCACATTGGAATCAAATGAGGAAACAAGATATTTAAGTAAACATGCATTAGTTCCATAAATTGTTGATATATCAATGATTAAAACATGATATGATTTCTAAGTTATAAAGATGTGAACCAAGCTAGAATCACCTAAACCTCCCTATCTATATGCCTAGTTCTGCCAGCTTTTGCTCCCCCTATTTTAAGAGCGATTTGTGCTCCCCCTATCTACATACTCAAGAAACCAGAGAAATAACAAGTACCAGCATATACTAAACAATTGATATAATTCATACAATAGGCCTAGTCATCAAAAGCTAATCATCCAGAATAATGAGTTTACATGCCATAAGATTGTTCATCATCTAAGTGGATAAAAAGTCTAGAAATAGGGATAAGTTCCAGCAGACAAAACAAGAGTTTCAAATTTACTATTATCCCCCTTCATCATCAAAAAAAGCTTAAGAAGCATTCAAACAAGCTTTAACTTTCTCCTTCAATCGAATAACACTGGCACGAGGGTGACTAGATTTGTGAAGAAGATGCTCGTGCTTATAATCTATAGAATTAACAAGAGTTTCCATACGCCCTGCAAAAGTCTCCGTAGCTAGCTAAGATCATCTATCTTAGCGTTAAGTCCAACATCCATCTTATCAGCTTTCCCTTGAGCCATTTTTGGTGTTTTAATGGGAGCGGGGCGAACAAGACTGGATTCTTCAATTTCTAAGCTAATAGACACTAGAATTTTGGATTTTCAGGGATGAAGCTTGATACTGTTAGGAGTTCTACCAACTCCCCTAAACCATCTGTCATCCTCAGTATATTGAATCTTTATTTTTTAAGACTAGCAAGATCTAAAATTTTATGGTTATGCTCCTTCTCAATCCAACGATTAGGTAAGAAACTCTCTTATGGTAGGAAAATTGCAAAAATAGGACTGTAGAAATACCCTTTTGGCAAAAGAGGACACAAATTGTAGAGATAGCATTATAGGACTAAAATTATTTAAAAATAAAAAATTTAGGACAATGGTATCTGGAAAATACATCAATCGTCGTGTTTTTCCTACATGGTGCCTAGATGGCAAATCCCGGCCACTTTTTTCCTATGTCAGGTGGCGGGCATTTGCATTGTCACTTTCTATGTCAATAAAAATGACCACTTCACCTGCCACCTTTTTCTTATGCCACATCAGCCAGGGGAGGGAGGGGAATCGCTGCTTAAAATGGGAAGAAAGACGCCCCCTCGATCTCCTTCTTCATATCATTGCCCTACCTACCTCGTGATTTGAAGGAAAAAGAAATTTGAGAGCCCTACTTATAATGTCAACAATTACTAGTAATGTGAACTGCTATTGTGGGAAAAAATTTGTCATCTAGACGTCTTAGACTGATGATAACCCAAGAAGAAGATTTAGTTCTTGTGTTGACTACAAGGTAATTTCTTGAAATTTTCCCAAATTTTTTTACAGAAAGTTTCACACAATTTTAACGAGAATATATATTTTTTCCCTTAGAGCAGGGGATGTGGATTTTTTGGATGGGAAGACCCTCTATTATGTGAAAGGGCAAAGCTTATTATCCCTGGGTTGCTGTGGAGGATTATAGCAAAAGAAGCGGAAATTGCTGAGTTGAAAATGAAAAAGAGAAAAGCTGAATTGATGCTTTTCAGTACATGGTTAATTTTCCTAGCATTGTTTTTGTATTTGATGTGGAGTGTTCTAGAGCAAAAGGCTGAAAGCAGAAGACCATTTCATATGCTAGCCTGAAGACAGAACAAAGTACCATGTAGGAAGTCTTTTTCCCTTTTGGTTGCTAGGTATAGGTTTTTGAATTTTGTATTAAAATTAGTACTGTAATTTGGCTTAGAATATATGGGAAATTTTCTGTTGTGCTCCCTAATTCTAAGTTGTAATTAGTGGTTTAGACTAATGTAATCATGTTTACTATATTCACTTGTTCATTCTTCTAAAGAGAACTACACAGAAACATAATGAAGGGCAAAAAAGAAGCAATGAAAGATATATAAAAAAAAATGCACAGCAATAGAAGCAAATGAAGCTATACCTTTGACACCTACACACAAAATGAAAAATGGCAAATAGCAGCAACACCAATCAACCAAAACTAATAAAATCCTCTGCTAAACACACCAACCAACCCAAAAGCATTTAAACTCCTTACACACCCCACCAACCAAAAGCAATACAAAACAACATTAAAAAGGAAATTTTTCATTAAACTTAATAGTTATTTATCCTTACAACAATCTAACACCAATAATAAGCCAAAAAAGAATGTCCCCAACAATAAACACCAACAATATTAATTACAAAAACTTCAAGTTTTTGTTCCAAAAGATAGAAGCAATATAAGCATGCAAATTCAGTCCTTAGAAAATGAAGTCATGGTAGAGATGTCCATGAACTTTTTCCCTCATTGCTTTATGATAGGTATTGCACCCTGACTGCTAAAGGTGCTTCTTGGAACAGATTGCTGCACAAATGAACAACCCTACATTAGAGGAGGCGCTCTAATGTTTAGCCAGCTGTGCAGCATTCTTGAAGGTACTTGAACTTGGTTGCTTCCCATCTGTAGCTGCTGGAACATAGAAGGGCCAAGACAAGTAATTGTTGAGACATTTGGTTTTGCAGAGTTTGTGGGATGCTTGCTTGAATAGGAGCTTCAGCATCAACTTCAAGTTGCACTGAACATGGTGGCTATATGTTTGGAGCATCCTTTGAAATTGATACTTGGCTTGTAGCATCATGAGGACATTGGCTTGATGCATCACCTGGAGCTTGGCTTGCAGCATCAACTGGAAATTAACTTGTACCTTCTTTATCTAGGTTAGCTCTCTTTTTCCTCACCTACAAAAGAAAGCATGAGAAAATTCAATTAACAGAATTACATTTTAGCAATGACAATTGAAACTGTTGACCACTTACATTCAATTTTTTCCTTGATCTTAGGTTTTCAATTTATTCACTTTCTAAACTTGGATCCTTCTTGGATGTTTTTTCATTATGGCCAATAACACCACATAACCTGCACCTGTAAACACTTTTCTGCTTTTTGAGTTTCATGGTCTCCTTCACTTTTTTCTTTTTCATTAACTTATCTCTAGCCTTATTAGGTTCATTTCTTCTTGCCTTGGCCTGCCAGCACCCCTTCCAAAGTTTGGTGGTAATGGTGCAATGAATATACTATCACCCCATTGCTCCTGATCACTTATTGGCAAGATAGGCTGTCTGTACACCTTTTGTAAGCCTCAACTTTGTAATAGGGGTTCACATACTTTTCTGGATCATCCCTTTGATTAACTATTGCAGCCAATGCATGTTTACAAAGAATTCCTAAAAGCTACCATCTTCTGAAAGTGCAAGTCATTAGCTGCAAATCAATACAGTGTTGACTACAATCAAAGCAGCTAACTTGGTAATGCATGTCATCTGCTTTAATAGGAATACAGTATGCAATCTTGCTAGAGTTCTTTTCAAGAAGCTTCTTGATTTTAGGGCAAAATGCACCTTTTCACTTCGTAGCAACATTATCCCTGATTTCTTGTAGCCTCTTCATTAAAAACTCTCTGACCTACTCTAGCATTTTGATTATGGGCTTCTTTCTTGATTCTAAGATACAACTATTGAAGCTTTCACACAAGTTGTTCAGAAACATATCACATTTGGGAGCTTCTCTAAAGTGGCATCTACTCCATTGACTTGCTGGTTTGTCAATAAGCCAATTAGCTACACTTTCATCAATTTCTCTCAATTCTTACATTCTTCTTTTAAACTCACCAAGTGTGGTTGCTTTTTTTGCTCTCTATACTACATTTTTGAAAGACAAGCCCCTAAATCCAGCTTGTTTCATGTTGTTGTGCATATGTCTTACACAAAACTTGTGTTCTGAAGTAGGGAAGACATTTTCAAAGGCATGAATCAGGCATTTCTGCTTATCTGAAATGAATGTGTATTCATCATCTTGCAAGATCTCCAAGTCTTATTTTAAAATTGTCAAAAACCACTCCCAAGTCTCTCAAGTCTCCTTAAAAACCACAACGTAGGTAATAGGATAGGTGTTTTTGTTTAGATCAACACCTACTACCGATAAAAGTACTCCTCTATGAGGACCTTTTAAGTGGCAGCCATCTGACTGCTATGAAAGGTTTGCAACCTACTATAAACCCTTGTTTTAATGTACTGAAGCATATATATATCCTACTGAAACTTACCTCACCATTAATCTCTTCAGCCCCTGAGATAATGGTTGATCCAAGATTGCTCCATTTAAGCTCCTCAACATAATCCCATAGTTTGTTGTATTGATGGTCAAAACTATCCTCAGGCATCTTGATTGCCTTACTCTTAGCTCTATAGGCATGATCCTTAGAAGTATTGTATCTCAAGTCATTGATGGCATTAATCCTAAAACCCTTCACTACTCTTTTAGGGCAGTAATGAATTTTTGAAAGTATCTTTCACTCAACCACTTAGTCTTCATGTTCTTGACATTGAAAGTCTGCGAGCAGGAATGGTGTAGGCTATACTCCCTAAGTATAAAAGTGCTCTCCCTAGTGAGCTTAATGGCATTCATCCTCCATTGGCAATCTTTATCCCCACATCTATAATACTTATTCTTAGCACTCTTTGTTTACTTCAGTGTCCTCTTGGTTTTAATGGCATGTGATTGCACAGCTTTCTGAAATTCTACCTTTGCGCTGAAGATCATACCTAACTCAAATGTCGGACCATAAATCTCAACTAGATCGAATATAGGATGACTCATGCCTTCTTCATCTTCATCAGATATCTTATGCTCATCAAACTCATTTTCACTATCAACTAAATCATCCTCACCAGATTCATTAGACTCACTTGAGTTGGTAGCTTGCAGATCCTCTTCATCATCTACATTTCTAGCAAATAAATTATCATTATCTGTTGCCTTATCTCCCTCCTCATAGTCACTATCAACAAGTGAGTTTGGAACATGCAAGTCACAATCATTGCCTTCACTTGCTTCCACTCCCTCATGAACAAATTTTGTATTTTCTGTTGTAGATTTGTAGGCATCCACTACCTTATCATTCTTTCTAAATATGGTCTCTAATTCTATGTCATCTACTTCTTCATAATTATCTTCCACTGGATAAACATCATCCAAATCCTCTTCTTCATGTTGCTAGACTTGTGGTTCATCTAATTTAGGCTGCAAAGGAACCTCATCATTTATATCATTTTCAGAAACCTGAGTATGTTGTAGGTCTTCTTTTACTTGAATCTCAGTTTCAACTTCATTCTCATCAACTTATGTTTGACCTATATCCTCAATACCAATTTCCTTTTCTACTTGAATTTGCTCCAAGGGATCAATTTCAACCACTGCATTAAATTCTTCTAGAATATGCTCTAAGGGATCAACTTTATTCTCATCAATTTGTGTTTGACCTATATCCTCAATACTAGTTTTCTTTTCTACTTGAATTTGCTCCAACGGATCAATTTCAACTACTACATTAAATTCTTTTGGAATATGCTCCAAGGGATCAACTTCATTCTCATCAACTTGTGTTTGACCTATATCCTCAGTACCAGTTTCCTTTTCTACTTAAATTTGCTCCAAGGGATCAATTTCATCTACTGCATTACATTCTTCTGGAATATGCTCCAAGGGATCAACTTTAGGATCATCAACTTTCATAGGATCCTTATCCTCAGCCACTGCATTACTTTATTCTGGAATTTGCTCCAACAGATGACTTATGTGATCTTCATTCTGATGCATACCATGCTCAACATTTAGAGGATTATAGTCAACATCAACATACACTGGCATCTCAACCTTGGGAGCATTGAATTGGAATGAATGCTTACAAATATCTGCATCATTGCTTAATTAACTTGAAGCTAGTAGTTAACCTCACATAGTAGTATCTCTTCTTCTTCCCTAAACCTTTTATGTGGGAACTGAATGAACGCTAGAGTAGTAATAGGATCCATAAATCAAAACTTCATAAGCCTAAAAATAACAAAGCTACTCGAGCTCCCAAGGATCTAGTAATGCTATAGATCTAGATTAGGATAAAGAATTACCACTTGTAGCTTAAAATCAAGGAGAAAATCAACTATCTCTCACGAGTCCAGAAACTATCTGGATCTTGCACATCAAAAAGATGACAACAATTGCGCATGCTAAACTGCTCCAAAATTCACAAAGTTAAATCTGGAACACCTACACACACAGAGGAAGCTATTGTGAAAAATTGAGCCAGGAATCCTTCTGGCTCACTCCATAAAAATTCTCAAACCAGAAGCTACAATAGGTGGATCTCCAAAACTGAGCAAGTCAATCGCCTTGCCTCTATTGAAATGATTGACACACCAAACAATCTTCCAATTTCCCATCACTATAAGCTGGAGTTAGAGAGGAGAAAATGAGGTAGTGGAGGCCGATTTTCAGGTTGGGAGGAAGAAGGAATGCGAAGCTTCAACTCATGATGCAATGCATGGAGAGGGGAATTTTGGAGGGAATGCAAGAATCTAATTCTCACACTTTTCAGCCATTAATTTTGAATTTTGCATGCTCTCTATATCTATATATAGAGGGTGGAGGGTGTGATGCCAGTTGGCATCACACCTTCCTCAAGGTGACCACCCAAGGGGCATGCCAAGTTGGCAAAATTCAAATTCAAGTCTTACTTGAATTTCAAGTGCAATTAATTAAGATGCTAATTTAAATGAACACTTCATTTAAATTTTCCCTCCAAAAAGTATTCTTCCCATTAATTAAATTAAACACTTTAATTTAATTAATTAACCTTTGATTTAACTCGTAAATCAAACAAGCTTAACTCTTAAGCTTAAATTAGTCAATTTAACTCTTTAAGTCAACTTGTCCAATTGATGGTCAATATGGTACCAAATAATTAACTCCTTAATTATTGGTCTAATTTAACACTTAAATTAGTTGATTAATTTAGCACTTAAATTAATCAAACCAAAATTGAAAGTCAGATTGGACCTTTGAAAATCAGTTACCCAAGGGTGATTTTTCCAACACTTGGAAAATTGCTCTACCAATTTTGGAAGCTATTTGGCTTTTGTGTGTGACCCAATAGGTTCTAACATTCATTGGACATAGGCTCACAACTCTTTGTGACTTTTGAATATGTCATATTCTTTTTAGTTTAAAACTACTTTTAAACTAATCGACTCAATTCAATTAATCTCATTAATTGAAGAGTACCCAATCTCCATGGTCGATGTCCAACCTCAAGCCCATGGAGCCCAACTAATTGGCCGAAATGAATATTTTGGAGAACCATCATAGCTCTACGCGTACCATGAAAAAATGGTCCTTCCGTCTCCTATCTCCCGAAAGAGGCCTAGGGCAAAATATTTGTCGGCTCCCTAATAGCCTCAATACTATGTCTTTATTCTCAATGTTCAATTCCCTTGTGTGACCTCACCGTTGGAAAACTCATTTTCCAAATTGTCACACCACCTTGCGGAAGGATTTCTTGGAATCGATCATTATAGAATACATAGGAGATGCACTCGCCCTTCACAAAAGTGAGAAGTCGGATTCCATCTTGGATCTCACAAACTTCCATTCTAAGTAGCTCAAACCCAACCTCAACTCGAAAGACCCACTAAGTGGTCAAAGAAGAGTCAAAGCATGAGGACCGAACACAAGGTTACCATGGATCCTCAGGTCAGAGGACTAATAATATGCACTAGCGTAAGCGGGAGAATTGATCACTACCGACTTGCCACTACGGCTATCTAGTGGATTCTCCGGAGGCTCTTTAGTGCCTTGTTCTCTAACAAGAACCCATTAACATGCACCCATATCTCGATTGCTCATGGAACGGAGTAGTATCCAACTCTTAGATTTATGCATCGTTAATGCAAATATATCTGGATCTTAGATGCCCCATCTCGTAAGATCCTATGACTTGAAAGATTTGAGATCACGACCATGTAAGACTTATTCCATGGCCATCAAACCAAGTCCTGTACTTATGTGTGATCTAAGGGCTTCATCCAAATGCAAGTGAAGTAATATAAAGCATAAGATGAAGGTGGTCATATAAAAAATATCATTCAATCAAGATTGTTTCACAAGAAAATAGCTTTTCAAGGCCAATCCTATTGGCTTGTCGAGCACTATTCCAATACTGAATTCAAGCAGGTTGAGCTTAGAGATATGCTTGGTCTCCACAATTAACTTTGCCACCAAAATAATCATCCTTAGGGAAATTAATAAATTGCCTACCGTAATACATAGCTATAGTCAGGCTATGTGAACTAAGATCTATTAAGATATATGTACCTAATATAGTGACAGTACAGCCAAACATGTGCTTATATACTAATTAAAAATAACAAGAAAAGCAAAGGTAGGGCCAAATGTGCTGGTACAAATTAATAAGGAAAAGTCAGATAAGCCAACATGTGAAAACAAACAAAATATACCAACCAAAAGTAGGCCCAGCATGTACACATATAAGAATGATAGAAAGCAAACACGGGAGACCACTATCACATACAAAAGTTATGAAAAGAGCAACTGGGACCATTTCACTGAAATGCCAAAGCTTTAACCCTTCAATGAAATTTAAAAATTTGTGCAATTGATAACAATACCTCACAACTAGCTGAAGATGTGCATAGGTAACCATAAATTAACATAAACCAAAAATAAAGACCAAAAAACTTATGGAATTGTGGCGGTGGGAGATCAATGTGTCTCTGCGACCGTTTGAACACCATTTTCCTCCAAGACGTGATCTTTACACTAGGTGAGGGCTAGATTTTAGAATAGACCTAATTTCTATTGAAAATTTTGGAAGAGGGTTCAGATTGGAAGAAATGAAGTCTATGCGAATTAGGGATTTGGACTTGCTATTTAGGGACTTTTGTTTTTAAGCAGCGATTTTCTCTCCTTTTGGCTGATGTGGCATAAGAAATGAGGTGGTGAGTGAAGTGGTCATTTTTATTGATGTGGCAAATGACAATACAAATGCCTGCCACCTAACGTAGGAAAAAAGTGGACGAGATTTGCTAGCTTGGCGCCACGTAGGAAAAACACAGCAACTAATGTATTTTCCGGCGACCATTGTCCTAAATTTTTTATTTTTAAAGAATTTTAGTCCTATAATTCTATCTCCTACAATTTGTGTCCTCTTTTGCCAAAAGGTTATTTCTACAATCTTATTTTTGCAATTTTCCCCCCTTATGCTTGAAAATATAAGTACGAATCATGGAGTAAGGAAGATTTTTGGCTTGATGAGAGAAGGAATAAACTATGTATTTCAAGATTATAAAGCCAATATTAATTGGTTCTTGTCTAACAGTCTTAGTAATCACATAAAGACTTATGGAATTAAGGTCAGTAGAATCACCACCACTAAATACCGGAGAAGAGAAGAAAGTACAACTGAGCATTTTATGAAGCAAAATGTGTTCAATCTTCAATTTGTTTAAGATAACTCAGCACCACAAGCCAATCAACCAACAAATAGGTAGGCTTCACAGAAGGAAGAGATAGAATCCAGCTTTTGTTATCAGGAGTGCACCCATAGAGCTCCAAGTGCCCGGGCCAGAGAGCGCAGCGAGCAGTAGACCGGGTCCTTCGACCTTCGTTTGATTCCGACGGCCGGCATAGATCTCATGAGACCCGCCCACTATTACTACGAAAAAAGCCCTGCCCTTTTCCTTCGCTACTAGGAAAGTAAGCAACTTCTAGGCCTGACCCACCACATGCCAGGAGGACACCCGATGCGGTAATTGTTCGCGCCTAACTTTGCGCTTCCTGTATGCGTCTTTACCCTAAAACATTTTGGTAATCACCGTATGAAATATCAGCATCAGACAAGTCTTCAAAATTAAAAAACTTTGTACCATTATCAAGAAGGTCAAGTATAAAGTTTAGTTCCCAAACACATAGGATTTAATATAGACTTCATTTTCAGATTCAATAAAGGTAAGATTTGAATAAAACAATTTCACCAGATATGGATATGACCTTTCATCAAGTTTCATAAAACTATCCCATTTCAGATTAGATCAATGGCAGGAGATTTTGGCAATGAATCAAAATTAACTACTCTTCCCCTATTCACATTTTGACCAGAAATCTATTGATGAAAACATTTTTCAACTTTAGCATAATGGAATTTGAGAGATAAAGGAACCTTATCGAAATTTCAGTCAGTAACTTTTTCAAGATTGACTAGAATAGAGGATTTAGGCCTTAACAGTGCCTCATTTGAACCACTTGGTTTTTCAAGAGAACCCATAGAGGTGTCCTTAATACTGGGTTCCTCAGAGCCCAAGAACTCATGTTTATCAGAGGAAGATGATTTTTCATCATTAGAGCTTGAGTCATTATACTATTTTAGCTTAATATGAGCTTTGAATACTTCAAGAGGAACTAGTTCAGAGGAGGATGAAAGGAGTTTCTTTTTCTTTGAAAATGAGGTTCTAGCAGACTGAGAGCTGCCTCTCTTTAGCATTTTGAAAAGATTGAAAGAGAAAGAGAAAGATAAGGAGGGGATTTTCTGCTGCAAAAACTTGAAAGAATGAAGATAACATAAGAAAAGGCTTTTTTACGCGTAAAGAAGATGATGAATTAGTTAGAAATAAAGAAAGCGATGAAAAATATGTTTTTGAAAGCCAAATCAGTTATTAATCACAATGGCCAAGAATTTGGGAAATAAAAATGGTAATAGGGGAAGGAAAATTAAGTACATTATTATGCAGTTTTCAAAAAGGAATAACTACCAAATTTAATCATGATTTATTTTTCCTGTCAAATCAAAATTTGATCTTATTCCTAATTTGTTCCTCATATTAATGAATTTTATTTCCTCTAATGCCTTAGTGAAAATATCTGCAAGCTGATTTTTAGTAGACATAAAATCAATTGATATGTCACCTTTATTCAAATGATCATGCAAGAAGTAATGTTTAATTTCAATATGTTTTGTGCGTGAATGCAAGACTGGAGTTTTAGAATGCTAATAGCACTGGCACTATCACATAAAATAGGCATGCAAGGCACATTAATACCAAAATCATGTAGAATACGCTTCATCTATAATGCCTAGGTGCAACAATTGCCCAAGGCCATGTATTTTGCTTCAGTTGTGGATAATGCAACTATGCTTTGCTGTTTGCTGCATCATGAAACTAGGCAATTTTCTAGTAGTTGACAACCATCACTGGTACTTTTCCTATCTATCTTACAACCAGCATATTCCGCATCAGAATAGCTTATGAAATTGAAAGATTTAGAGTATGGATACCATAAGCCATAGTTAGATGTTCCCTTAAGATATCTCAGTATTCTTTTAACAACATTCAAATAGGATTCTCTTTGGGTCAAACTAGAATCTAGCACATAAGCATGTTGAGAACATAATATCTGGACAACTTGTAGTTAAATAAAGTAAACTACCAATTATACCTCTATAGACTTTTTCATCTGCGCTCTTACCGTCATCTGGTATTTGTAATCATGGGAGTGGTTTAGGGTCGCATTCACTCATTTCGAACTTCTTCAAAAGCTGCATTATATACTTTTCTTGCGAGATGAATATCCCTTTCTAAGTTTGCTGTAATCCAGAATGGATCTTTTAGTGCCTCTTTGACATCTTTAGGTTCAATCATTGAAATAAGAGTACAATTGAATTTTGTCAATAGGATGGCTTTGGATTTGGTAGTTATTCCAACTCGAGGATCTCCAATGATTCTGTTAGTAAGGTGACTGGAAGCATGTTTAAACTTTCTGGTTCTTTGTTTAGTTCTTTCTACTGACCCACTGGAATTAGTTTCATCAGTGGAATTTGTTTCCTCAAATAATTCCAGTTCCTCTTGATTTGATGTTGATAGCTTAGGGTCTGGAATCTTAAATGGTTCTTCGAATCCTGCAACTTCTTTGCTCAAGGTTTCCTTGGCATAAGATGGGTTAGTTTCATCAAACACAACATGCATGAATTCTAAAACCATTCTTTTCCTCTTATTAAATACACAATAGGCTTTACTATGCATTGAGTAATCCACAAAGATAGCTTCATTAACTTTGGAATCAAACTTTGTCAAATAATATCTATTATTTAGAATATAACCTTTGCAACCAAAGACATGGAAGTAAGAAATATTTGGAACTTTACCGTGCCATAATTTATATGGGTTTTTTCTTAAAATTGGTCTTACGAAAACATGATTTGACACATAACAAGCCGTATTCATGTCTTCACCCCAAAAGGATTTTGGAAGATTATATTCCTTAAGTATAGTTCTAGCATCTTCTTGCAAAATCTGATTTTTCCTTACAACTTCCCCATTTTATTATGGAGTCTTAAGAGCAGAAAAATCATGAATGTAACTATGTTCTTCATAAAACAAATTAAAGTTTATTTCATCAAACTCAATTCCAAGGTTACTTCGAATTTTTTTAATGAAATAATCCTTTTCATTTTGAAGCCTTTTAGTGAGTGAAATGAAAGCATTAAAGTATCATTTTTTGGAGCAAGAAATAGAACTCACATGAAATTAGTTTAATCATCTGCTATCACAAACACATATCTTTTACCTCCAAGGGAAGTGGTTTTCATATGCCCGAATAGGTTAATGTGTAGAAGTTCTAGTAGTTTGGAAGTTGTGAACTCATTCTTTGATTTGAAAGATATTCGAATTTGCTTCTCCTTTTGGCATGCATCATATATCCTGTCCTTGGATAAGTTTAACTTCGGTACCTTTTTGATAAGATATTTCTTTATGAGATGAGATATAAGCTCCATGTTTACGTGGCCCAATCTTCTATGCCATTTCGAGCATTCTTCATCTGAAGCAGCTAAACACTCCATATTTTGACAGGTTAAATCATCAAGGGTTATACAACAAACATTTTCATCCTTGGTAGCAGCAAAAACCAATTTATCTGCATAGAGAACATTTCCTGCAAAATAATTGTTAAGTTTGAAAAACATGGACGCATCCCTCGTCATATGCCTGGGACATCCGCTATCTAAGTACCACTTCTGTTTTTGGCAATGTTCCTTAGCATGAACTTACAAAACATCCATTTATTTTAGGTCTCCAAATTGTGTTGGGTCCTTCTTAGTTAGTAGTGGATAATTTTCTTATCTAAACAAACTTGGTGCCAATGTGTTTCTCAATAGGACATTTATAATCGACATGACTAGGTCTACCACAAGTAAAGTAGGTCTATTGAACTAGTTTGAAATTCTTTCTGGAAATTATTGAATTAGATTTGATATGTTTCTTATTCATGCGGTTTCTAAATTTTTTTATCCCTTTTAGCACTATTTCTAGGAGGAACAGGCATATGTGTGTGTTTAACACTAGTAGAACATTGACATAGATCATCCGTAGCATAACAACATTCTTCAACAACTATTTTTCCCTAGATTTTATAGCTGATATTCTTAATTTGTTTCTCCAATGAGTTATTTTCTTTAGTGAGCTAATCATTCATTTTCTTTTTGCATTCAACATCAAGAGTCTTTCTATTTTTAGCCAATTGCATTTCAAAATTTTCTTTATGTGCTCTATCCAGTTCTCTCTGCAACTAATCTACTTTATCTTGCAAAGCTTTATTTTTATCAAAAAGTATTTTGACACAAATTTCACAAAGCTTAAGCAATTGTTGCACATCTTCATCAATGCCAATTTCATCACTGGAATCATAATCAAAACATGAAGAGGTACTTACTTGATTTACCACAAAGCAATTCTTTTCATTGTCAAATTGTTTACTATTGGATTCGTCCCATATAGTTGCCATCGCCTTAGCGTTGGTTTGTTTTGCATTTTTCCTCAACATGAGATAATTTGGTTTTCTATGTTCAATTTCATTACATTTATAGCTACGAGGTGGCTCAGTACTTTGGCTTTGATCTATTGTTCCAAAATTTCCTTTAGAGGTTTGTTAGTTGCTTTAATTTTTGAGAAATTAGAATGATTTCATTCTCAACCTAGTTCTCATCAATATCTTCTTGAGGTTCCAAGTTGGAATCGTGACCGATATTAAAAGCAATATTCTTTTTTACTTTTGTTTCTGAACCTTCATCTTTATTTAGCAGCATCATTTCATGAGATGTGAGAGATCTAACCAATTATCGCATAGTCATTCTTCTAAGAATACGAGCTTCCTGAATAGTAGTAACTTTTGGCATCCATTCTTTGGGAAATGATTTAAGAATCTTCCGAACTTGTCATCCTCGTTTATAGTTTTACTGAGTGCGAACATAGGATTTATAATTTCCATAAAACGCGCGTACATTTGAGTTATGGTCTGATTAGGTTTCATCTAGAACATTTTTGTGAATGAGAAGAGCAATCCTCTCTTGTCGAACCTGACCGGTACCTTCATGGATCACTTGCAACATTTTCCATGTTTGCTTTGTTGTAGCACATATACTAACTTGATTGTACTTCTCTTTTGTGAGAGCGAACTATAGAATATTTTTGACCTTGCATTCATTGAGATGGTCTTTTTATCATTGTTGGTAAATTCTCGCAGTTCCTTTGGAACCATCAATTCATCAACTAATTTCATTGGAACCGTCGGCCCTTCACAGACCATGTCCCATAAATCGAAATCCAAGGCAATTATATATTCTTACATCCAGTTTTTCCATGTAGTATAATTGGAATCATCAAACAGTGGAGGCCGGCCGGCTGTGCAATTGGCCTTCTACAAAGACATCAAGAGTGTAGTGACCACAAGATCTTTTACTCTGGTAGTTATACTACAATATAGAGAACTAATGCTCCGATACTAATTATGAGTGATTATAAGCCTAAGATGGAGGGTGAATTAGGCCTAAGGAGTTTTAATGCAGTGGAAGTATATCGCTTAAATACTTTTTGGCATTTCAAAATAATTTAAGTCTTTTGTAGAAACTAATTTTAGTTACTCTAGAATTTATAAGTACTAGTTAAACTATTAGTTAGACCAGTTATAAATAAAGTAATAAAAATAGTAGTAAATCGACACTAGTATTTATAGAGGTTTTGTCAGCTTAGTCCTCTATCTAAGCTTTCACTTAAGATTTTGAACCTGTTAAATCAATTAAGATGTAAGAATGTTTTACAGTTAAGAATAGTAATTTGACAAAATGAAAGTTATAGAACAGAAACACCCTAGCAGGGTGAAAACTAGCTCTTCACAAAGAATTAAACCAAAATTTCAAATGGGATAAGGCAGATTCTAGAACACTGTGAAACCAACTTCTTTGTGAACAAGTTTGGGGGAGCTTCTACTAGTTTCACTTGCACAACCTCTGTAGACTGATGTACGAGTTGCTGCAACTCCATACAGCAAGCTGTAGACTTTCATTCTAGACTGGAACCCAGAACACAGCAGAGGATTCTAGACAGTACCGCTCTACTGGTTTCTTCACCCAGAGGTCCTTAGAGTAACCAAGCACCTATTTGTTCTCTTCATAGGGTCCCTCGGGAGCATGTACAACTCCCGTCCCTCTTCACCACTAGGTTTTTCGAGATACAAACTACCATGTCCTTATCTCCCATAGGTCCATCAAAGGCAAGCTCCCCTTGACCTTCTTCACCACAAGGTTCCTAAAAAACACACATGGAGCAAGGAATTAGCAATGCTTAAGCACAAAACGTGTATGAGAGTATCACACAACTCCTTAAAACACTTAACAAAGATCATTTCCCGACTAAGTGATTCACACATTACAATCCTAGATATTTTCACATTTATATGCTTATGTCTAACGACTATAAGTTCTTATTTAGGTAAGTGTCCCTTGGAACCAAATAAGGAAACGAGATATTTAAGTAAACATGCATTAGTTGCATGAATTGCGGATATATAAATGATTAATTACAGTATGGTATGATTTCTTTCCTAAGTTATAAAAATGTGAATCAAGCTAGAATCTTTATGAGATCTTTTAATTATGGAAAGTAAGTTCCAACGTGTAAATATATTCCAGCAGAGAATATGGAAAAGTATTCATAATTATATTTCATGCTTTGAGCACATACTTTTATGTAATTTTGTCATAATCGAAACAATGTAAATCATCAATGGGTTAACAACTTCTTTACTCAAAATACATCCTAGGGGATAACGTTTAGGAGCTATATACAAGAGACACATTCAATCCTACTGTACAAGGACCTGAATTACCGCATCAATTTAATAAACAACAAAACATAGCACATTCCATTTGGGAAACAATCTAATCATTAAAATTCCAATCTTACTAATGGAATCTAATTAGTACCATCAAATATGAAAATAACATAAGTACATAAAGAATATTAAAAAATAATAATAATTCGTACACATCAATTCAACACTAAATTCAAGTGTAATTGAAAAAACAAGAATTCAACAGAATCATCCAAGAACTCAAATCAATATTCGTAATCAATACTAATATCCTACTAGAAAAACATTCCTTTTAAAGGAAATTGAATTATCCTTAGGCAACTCAAACAAGAACCAAGAAATAAAACCAAACAAAGACTACAGAAAGACAACATTTTCACCACTTACATATGTATACGATGGAAAATCTTGCAAACTCTTGTGTTATGGGCATGTAATGAAAAATCATAAAAAGTTCAAATGGGGTTATAAAGAGCTATATATATATATATAGAGAGAGAGAGAGAGAGAGAGAGAGACAGAAAGAGAGAGAGAGAGAGAGAGAGACAGAAAGAGAGAGAGAGAGAGAGAGACAGAAAGAGATAGAGAGATAGAGGGAGGGAGAGAGGGGATCGAGGAGTGGAAAAAAGCTTTAGTTTTGCCATTGTGATGAGATTGGGTAAGGGGGATTATCTTGGAGAAAGTAAGGCCAGGGTCTTTGAGTTCTTTTAGTTTTTGCTTGATGGATTAATAGGGGCTTTGGTGAAAAAAAAGGGAGGGAATCACCAGGACAATTGTGATGGTGGTGGAAGATGGGTATCTGGAGGAAGAAAAGATAGGGATAAGTGGAGTTGGGGATGAATAGAAACTTACGAGACGCGCATTTCTACTAAGTGAAAAATTCAATTAATACAAAATTTTTGTTCAAAGAAACAGTATTTTTGAAATAATAAAATTTTGAACAAAGGATAAATTAGGAATTTCAAAGAGAACAACACAAATAATGAATTGTTTGATTAAAATTTATTTATTTTTAAAATAGACACATTCTAAGGCATTCACTTAGTTGTAAATTAATGATAGTAAAGCACCTGCATGACAATAAATAAAAAATGACAAGTTAGGACAATACTAGAAAACCCCAATTAACTTAAACAGGAGGCTCCAAAGCCTTCTCAAAAGGGACATCCGAAAGATGATGAGCTCTAACAGGGCATTGTGGCAGCGCAACTAGTTGAGAGATCAATATGTTAACGACATTTAGTAGAATTTGTCAATCCTAAAAACCAACAACTTCATTCTCATCAAATTATGTAAACTTACTACAAAAATATATTCTACTAACAATTTTCTCCCAAATAAAACAAACCTCCCACCCCCACCCCCACCCCCCAACCCAACAAACAAAAAAAAAAAAAAGAAAAAGAAAAAGAAAAAAAAAAGATAAAACGTAAAATTCTCATATATAGAAGAAGAGAATTGTTCCATTCATGCATTGAACAAAAACACATGCCTATACATCACAATATAAACTTAATTAAATGGGAATCATAATTTTTTCTTTCAAATAACATGCTATTAATTATAAATTAGTGCTCCATGCGTGTGTCCAACTTGTATGTTACACAAATATAATTCCTAACCACAAAAATAATATCAATACGATATGGCACTACATGGCAATATTTCATTGAATATGATCTTACAAAGAAATTCTAACAAAAATAAATGCTGTCGCTTGGAAATGTTAGCAAATATCACGTTACATTTAAAAGTGGAGTTTCCGCCACAACCACATGATTAGCACCCTTAATCCTACATTAACAACATGTTTCATTTTCATTAGTTTGTATGCAAATTACTTCTGACAATTAACAATGAAAAAATTATTATACATAGACATAAAAGATAGTAAACTTTGACTATTAATTGCTAAAATCCAAACATTTATGAAAACATTAATTGTTGTATTATGACACTGTCATTAATTATGAATATCAACATTCATGACACATAAAATCCATGAAATAAATTACGAGTTGATTTATCTATTTCTTATTTTTAAATTATAGTAATGTAATAATATATATCAAGTATCACACAACCAATATGAGATAAATAGTAAAATAGTTGATTGATTATACCATCATTAATTCACATATTATATAAATATAAATATTTTTACTTTGAACAAAACCATCTTGGATTATAATGAATGTATTTCAGGTAAATAATCATATATATAGTAGAAGATTTACATATTTTTATTTTGGGTAAATGGCGAGTCCAATTCACAAGCCATCGTTTATTGATCAGATAAAGACTCACTTCCAGTGATGAACACAAATCATTATTGCAACAACATATATATGTATGTATGTATGTATGTAATATAATAATTTCAGTGTATAAGTTGATTTGTTTTCGAGTACTCAATCTCATATTTGTTTGAGAATCTAATTAGGCTTAATTGGATTGGAGGCTTCAGAACATTGTCAAGTGAACCAATCAAAAACTTGATTTAGCCCTCATTGCAAAGTACATGAGTGAAATAAATTTCATTTTAAGATTTGAATTTTTTGGCAAATTTAGAAGTAAATTTGATGTAATATCGTAATCTGCGATTTTGAAGCATGAAATCACTTTCTTTGAAGTAATTTTGCCCCTATTACAATGAAAACTCCAACTATAGAATGGTGCTCCATTAAATTTCTTTTTTCTATTTTTATTATCATAATACTTTTTTAATATACACAAGCACACACAATATGATGATATATTTGGGTTTGAATCCCAAACCTTAAATATATCAGTGTGAGGACGACGACCCTCGATAGCCAATTAACCAATTGCATATTATTTTAGCATTGTTATTGTATTAATTATTATACTAATTGATTGATTCCTTATTGCTTTTCACCTAATAATTTTGTTTACTTTAGATAGAATAATAGATATAACTAATTAATGATTCAAAAAAATGTTCTAACAATATTAAAACACATTACCATTTGAAACTTTTACTACTAAATAAAAGTTGTAATAAATGAAATGCAAAGCAAAAAAATTCTGATTTCCTACTGAAAGAAAGGTAACGTTGCTTTTTTGGGGAACGGTGGATTATATACATTGTTTATTAGTGCTACATCCATACTAAGAAGAAAAACGGAAGCCTCAATAGGAATAGGTTTCCCTTGTCTGAATAGGATTCTAAGTTGATGCTTTATGAAAAAATTGGGAAAGTTTTCTTATTTGAATAGGACTCCTATTCGATGCTCTATATATTTGAAAACAATGTTAGGAAACGTTTCCTAGTTGGAATAGGATTCAAAATTCATCCTCTATAAAAAGTTAGAAAGAGAGTAATGCAGTGTTGAAAGTTTTCATTAATAAATTTGTTCGTTGTTTTAACAATTGTTTGCATAGCTTTTGAGCCATGAAGAGAATCACAGCCAGACAAAAGCTAAAAAAGGAGATATTAAATGTTCCATATGATATCATAGGTAACGTTCTTTTGTGACTACCTGTCATAGGTCTGTCAATGGATAGGGTAAAATTCTACCAAGACCTATACCTAAGAAAAATCTAAAATTAAGGTCCAATAGTATACCCCAACTTTACATGATACCCATAGGGTCTGTGTACTGGGCCTCTTTTTCAGACCCACTTCCTTTCATAGGGTATGGGCTCGACCCAATTTTTTTATTTTTTATTTTACTAATTTCAATTCCTATCTAAAATGACAATAAAGAAATCAAAATTTTACAAACCATTTTTTTGTTAACTAATTCCAATTCTTACGAAATAACAATAATAAAATAAAATAAAATAAAATTTTACAAATCAATAATTTTAAGTTAAATAAATGGACAAAACAATTATTAAGTCAAATAAGTCTATGCAATCTTTTTTGTTTATTTCTTCACTGAAAACCCTTAGTCTTCAAGCTTAGTCCTATCAATTGGTAGGATATTGCATTTCCCAAACCCATACCTTAATATACCCAAATAATTAGACCATACATTTGTCATACCCTACTCAATCCATAGACCCAATTAGATCCATGCCTTAAAATACTCAAATAATGGACCCTAAACTAGACCCTACCCTATCAAACCCAAGACCAATTGGGTCTATGGTTGGGTCTAGTTTATTAGACCCAATTTTTGAATTATGTTTTGATTTGACTAATTTTTTCATCTTTTTCAAATTTTTTTAGTGTCAATTAAAATACTAAAACTACATAATATTTAAATGCTAGAATAATTTATTAATATTGGTTAATTTTTTTTGGCATATTTTAAAAAAAGTTAACTCAAGTTTTTTACAATTAAAAAGAGTCTACATTTAATTTTAATTGTTTAATTTAATTTAGTTAATTTATATATGTAATTTTTGGTACATTGAACAAATAAGAACCACAAGAGTATGCATCACTTTTTTTATCTCTTCCCCATATTATGTTTTTTCTGTCTATTTTTCCTCTGAGATATTATTTTTTTTTCTTTAACTTTATTCTTTTCATTTTTTTTTGAAATATTATTATTCATGTAATATATTCAATCAAATATATGTAAATAGTAGAAAAAATTTAATTTTGTGTTATTGAATATTTGAATATGTAGCATCAAAGTATAAAAACTTTTCTTTCTTCACTGGCCAAAGCTACTGAAAATAAATAAATTCAAAATAATTTTAATTTTTTAGTTTATATATATATATATTAAAAATTTAAATATACACTTCAAGTATCCATTAATATTATTATAAATTTAATTTTGATATAAGTAATTTGGATTAACTAGTTAAATTTGATTATTTGGATAATGAGTAATTTTGAGGTAGGCCTGTCAATTGTTTGGATTTTAATTCGAATTTAAAATTTTTTATCTGATTAAAATATACGATTGATCAGATCTGATTATAAATATTCGTAATCTGAAATCAATTATTTTTAATATATTTTTGGGTTTAAGTTTGACTAAAATGTTAACTAAATAAAGTTTTATGAGTAAAAAAGATTAAAGTTGGGAATGAGGGAATTGGAACGTAGATATTTGATATTATTGGTTATTTTTTGGATATTAAGTATTTGGGTATTTTATAGATATAGACCCTATCTATACTCATTCCATTTTTCTTAATGGTTTGGGTAGAATTCGAGTCTCATGTCTATTTAGTGGGTATGGATATGGATAATATACTATTGTCATGGGTTTAGGCAAGGTAAAACTCTACCCATTGATACCCCTAACCTGTCAAGTCTCTCTTTAGATTCGAAACAGTTTCCAAAATATGGGAAACCACAATCTCTGATCCGGTATTTACCAGAACTCATCTCCAACGAGTCAAGAATTCAGAACGCCAAAATCTATTGATAATAAATTTGTGGCGTGAGCTTGGAGAATTCCATTTGGTTAAAATCGAAAATCAGGAATGTCAAGTAGAATCAGTGTTGGGATATCCATTGGAACAATTCGATCGGCCTTCTCTGATGTGCTGCTGCGACGGTTTAGTACTCTTGCATTGTGATCTTGATGAAGACAAGTCGTCTTTTGTGCTCTGGAATCCGTCGAGTAGAACATACATATTTTACCAAGCGATCGTAGAGGGGTCTTTTTCGATGGAGCTTTATATTGGGTGCTTCGTACCAATCGGCCACCCTCTTGGCCAGGGCGTGAAATAGTTTGTTTTGATACGAGAGATGAAAAGTTCAAGAAGGTGCATAAGCCACAGGGTATAGAAGACACTCATAGACTCTTTATGGTTCTATTTCGAGGCCAATTGTGCTTATCCTGCGACAAGCTTAATTCAATGGTTCAAATACTTATGATGAAAAAAGATGATAATGGTCAGGATTCATAACTATCGACGTTGTTGTACCCCCGTCGGCAATGCCCTGGCATTATTTTGTTAGACCAATATTAATGATAAATGAAAATGAGATTATATTGGACGTTGGAAAATCGGATTTTTTTGTTGTCTATAACATTAGTAAAAGAACATGCATGGAAGTTTGGAAAAATCCTCTGCGTGGATCTTATATTCCGTTCCCTTATCAGGACAGTCTAGTTGAGTTTGGATTGGAATAGGAGCAGATTTTCTTGTTTGAAACTTATAGAAAGGCTAGGATTTATAGAATTTATCTTTTTCTTGCTGCCCTGTGTTCATGTTTCATGTAAAATTTTTGCTATTAGATTGCTGCATATTTCGGGCTTTGAGACGGTGTAAAGTTCTGTTTTAATTTCATTATTGAAAATTTCAGTCAAAAGCCTTTTTTATCACTGTAGTGAATATGGAGATTGGACCCGCAGTTAATTTCTCATTAACCCTAACCAAATTTTCTTTTGGTCCGTCCAGGAAAGGCTATATGTTGAGTTTAAACTTTACCTGTGATGTTTGCTGATACATAAACTCTAAAGGAACAAAACATCGTTGGAAATTAGTTTTGAGAATCTGGTTTTGATTATCTCTAAAGACTACGAGAGCCTTTGGCTCCGTAATTTACTGTGCCAGTCGATAAATTAGTATATTCCTTAAAATCAAATTCGATTAAATGAAAAATCAAAACTAATAACAAGCTACTTAAAACAACTGTACTATTATATAAATATAGAATAATGAAGTGTTTGATTATATTTACTTAATTTTGACCGAATACTGATCAACTCTTAAAATTTTGAGGATTTAAAATTTTTTTAATTAAATTAGAAAAATATTCTAATTGACTGTTATTTGATAAATTCAAAATATCATAACCATAACAAATTTTTTTATTTCATCTCTTAAATTCAAGATATTCATAATGATAACATAAATTTTTATCTTATCAAATGAGTTTAAAATTCAAATGCTATTCCATCACCTTGGTACTCTTATCACAAAATGCCAACAATACCATTGGGCTCGACTAAATGCCTTTTTTTTTTTTTTTTTTTTTTTTAATTGTCGTTAGCATTGTTATTTATATTAATTTAATTTATTATTATAATATTGAACGAATACTTTGAACATAAATATTTGTATTAACCCTACAGGCTATACCCGCCGTATGAATGAACGGGATACACTATAGGAAGAGTTTTCCATGTTTGAATAGGATTCCAAATTGATGCTGAAAAAGGTTCCCTTGGTTGAATAGGATTTGAATGTGATGCTTTATAGAAAGGCCAAGAAAGGTTTTGTTATTTGTGTGGGACTCAAAGTAGATGCTTTGTGAAAACAAGCTGGAAAGGTTTCCTAGTTTGAACAGAATTCAAACTTTGACGCTTTATAAAAAGGTTAAAAAGCAGAGTAGTTTTTTGTTGAGAGTTTCAGTTTGTAAATTTCTTCATTCTTCTAACCATTGTTTGCATAGCATTTGTGCCATGGAGGGAATTAAGAGGAGAAAACTGCAAAAAAAGGACGCATTAAATATTCCATATGATATCATAGAAAACACGCTTTTACGATTATCCGTGAAGTCTCTCCTTAGATTTAAAACCGTTTCTACAGAATGGAAAGCCACAATCTCTGATCAGGTATTTGCCAGAACTCATCTCCAACATTTCAAGAACTTTGCCTGCAAAAATATATTCATAGAGGAGTACTGGTATGTGCCGGGGAAATGCCAATTGGTTAAAGTCAAAAATCAAGAATGTCAAGCGAAATCAGCGTTGAAATATCCACTGGGAAATTTCGGCAAGCCTCGTTTGGCAGGCTATTGCGACGGTTTAGTACTCTTGTGGTACTATGGTCATGAGAATTTGTATGCACTTTGGAATCCATCGAGCAGAACATACATAAAGTTTGAGTGCCCACATCCACTTGATTATTTTGCAGTAACTCATGGGCTTTGTTATGATCCATTGATTGATGATTACAAGGTGGTTATCAATGATTTGAAGAATTATATGGTTTTTTACAGTAGAAGAAACTATTGGAGTGAAATGAAAGAAATTTCCATTACCCCTAATGGTGATGGAGATGGAACATATATTGTTCCACGAAGCCGAGCTGGAGGGGTGGGTTTTGATGGATGCATATATTTTGTACTTGAGACCAGTCGCTCACCCATCTATTGGTCATACCGTCCGTCGCAATGTGAAATATTTTGTTTTGATTCTAAGGATGACAAGTTGAAGAAGGTGCATAAGCCAGAGGGAGTAGAAGATGATGCTGATCTGCATTTGGATTCATTCCGTGGCCAATTGTGGTTGTCATGCGTCACGGATGGTACAAGCCTTCAAGTGTTTATGATGAAAAAAGACTATTTGTGGATGGACTTCTTCACCATTGATTTGGAAGTAATGCCCTTGGATTTTTTCAAGCCAATATTCATGATAAATGAAAATGAGATTATACTGAATCTCGGCGAAGAAAGGTATCTTACTGTCTGCAACTTGAGCAAAAGGACTACCTCAAAAATTAAAAATACATTCGGACTGTATTCTCTTTCAATGCCGTATTTGGATAGTCTTGTATTCAGCACTGGAAACGTGGAAACATACAACTGAATGTAAGAGGAATCAAAGGGCGACTTTTCTTTTTCTTTCTCTTTTTTTATTGGAAAAAAAGGTAGGGAAAGAACAATAATGTAACAATTCTCCCTGATCATAACCATAAGAGTCTCTTATTGTTGTGAAATATCTGATTTGAGTCATAATTACTGCCCAAAGGTGGCGAACTCGTCACCATAGCGTCCCTAATAGTTAGTCATTCGAAGCCCCCTCACCATAGAGGTAATTGGTTCACGGACTACTATAGCAAGTTGGTTTGAATCTATGACCTTTTTGTGGAAAATTAAGAGGCTTGTCAGCTAGGCAATATTAAATATATATTGCTAATTGAGTTTATATCTGAATGTTTTTTTATGTTGCCATAATAGGTTAGGAATAGGTTTAATTTCTGGGAAAAGAATTTGTTTTCTCTGGTACTTGCATAAAGAATTACGTGAGCAATAAAAATTTTCTTCTAACAATTATCCTGCATGTTTTGTATACTTGGTGTAAGAAATTTTTGCAGTTGTATTATACTGTGTGTTTTGTAAAAGCCTCTCTCGTTGTACTGTGTTTTCAAGAGACATCTGTTAATTAACAACCCAAAATTAATCTGGAGACTCTCCCACTAGATTTTCTTTCGGTCCAATTTCGTATAGAAAAATTTTGGAAATTAATTTGTAGAATTTGGATTTGATAAAAGTAATGTTCATGTTCAAATAACAAGTAGTTTAGTTTTGGATTTGCCGAGTATCCAAATATTGGGAAAATAGCAATATTCATGTTACAACTAAAAGCACTTCCTCAGGTTGCTTGTTCTCTCAAGATCCTGAGTGACATGGGTAATTCTAATTTGTTTCTAATAAGGTTAAGTATTTGAATAGTGCTCCTAGGGTCAATCTACGGTTTTCTATTGAGGTCTATAACCCGATTTTTAATTGAGATCGAGTTGGCTCAACCTGATCTAAAACCAAAAGCAACCATATGCATGTGATTAACTGTACTCAAGGACCTAGATTGGGCTCAATCAACCGAAGTCTACCGACCAAAAGCTACCTACAAATACCCCACAGTTTGAAATTTACACGTAACAACCCTAACTGCATTTCTAACTTCTTTTTCAACACTTAGATCTTCTTCCCTAAATATTGGTTTGAGCATTGGAATGTTTTAACTTGCCTAACCTATTTACAATGTTAGGATATGACTGAACCACTGAGTGCTCTTATTGCCTGACCCTTGATTAGGAGAATATTTTCCCAAACTTATATGATCATCGGGATACGTCTTCAAGTCGTGTCATGCCAATTACATAGTGCTTTTTACGGATTTGGTACATTTTTTACTTCTGTTTTGAGATGAAAAGTAAAAACCGATACTTATTCTTGAAAGCTTTTATTTAAATATTACTGTTCGGTCAACAATGCATAGGTATCAAAATATTGAAACCAAGGATACATAATATTATTATTTTTTCTTATAGTTATGAGGCAATTTTTTGTAGGATAACTTACAGGTTTGGTGATTAAAAAATAAACTAGAAATGTCACAATTGAGCTGCTACAGGTGTTAAAGAAAGCAAACTATTGAGACAAGATTTGGGAATGGTCACTTGGTTATAGAGCTTAGGCTTAAGTTCATTCAGTTGTATGTAATACCCAAGAAAAATTCTAAGACTGTGAAATGAAATGGCAATGCTTATAAATTCTTCATCTCTTTCTTACAGTCTCATAGAAATTTTCACTATTTGACAGCATGTGGTTTTCATCTTTATTCTTTTACTTTTATGATTGTAAGAAGAAGAGTAAATCATAATTAGGAAGAATAGAGCTAGACTGGGATCCACTTGTGAGCAAGCTCACCAAGTGCCTTCTCAGAGGATCCATTTTGACTCCAAGTCTTTGCAGCAACAATTTTAAGAAGTCTCATCCTGTTTCCAAGTTGCTTTCCTTCCTGACCTCCAATGAGGTCCTGTACTAGCTTTGCAATCTGCTTCCTGTCCATTATTCCACTTTCATTTGCCTCAACTCTCAAAGAAACCTTCAACCCCTTAGTCAAGAAAGCTGCGTTCATCCTTTGCTCAGCAAAGAGTGGCCAGGCAATGAAAGGCACCCCATACACAATGCTGTCGAGGCATGAGTTCCAACCACAGTGAGTCAAGAATCCACCCGTTGCATGATGACTTAGCATTCGAGCTTGTGGAGCCCAGGAGGAAACTACCAGACCTTTATTCTTGGTCCTCTCCAAGAAACATTTTGGAAGAAAATTGAAAGGATCAGCAACTCTTTCAACGCTGAAGAAAGCAGCATTTGGTGCCTTCTCATCTGAACTTTTCACCACCCAAACAAATCTTTGCTCACTCATTTCTAGCCCAGCAGCCAATTCCGTGAGCTGCTCATGGGGTAAGGTCCCTCCACTACCAAAGGAAACATACAGAACTGAGCCACTTGGCTGCTCATCTAACCATTTCAAACAATCTAAGCTTGAGCTTGATCCGGAGCCAGTCTGTATCATTGATCCAATAGGATAAATGGGTACTTTGCATCACCCCTCATCCTTCAAAGCCTTAAAAGCGGCTGGTTCCAAGTCCCAGAAGCTGTTAACTATGATTCCTTCTGCCAACTGGTACTTTTTGCACTTTTCAAGAGCAAATTTATAGGCTTCATTTGTTTTATCTTGAAAATGCTCAGGCAAGTCTTTCCCCTTCAGAGGGATGCAGCCAGGTAACCTTATCAATTCAAGGAAGTCTCTGTACTCACAAGTTATGGCTTCATCAAGCTTGGACAAATGCAATACCAGCGACAAGGCCATTGCATTTGAGAAGAAAAAAATGTAGGGTGGGATATTGTATTCCCTGGCCACATCTATGGCAAAAACAACCAAAATATCAACCACTAGAGCAGAGAGAAGAGGACCGGACTCATGTAATGTAGTTAGAGTTTGACGAAGATATGGCAGTGATCGGTTAACAGTCAGTGATATACGTGACTCAATCTTTGTGCTGTCAGGGAGATCACTGAAACTTACTGGAGGGAGGAAGATGCAGTTTATTTCATATGGTAGAGTTTGTAGAAAGGATTTTTGGGCTTGGACATGAGAAGTAGCATCATTAGTACTGGGGATGATGAATGTGACTAAGAAGTTGAGGTGCATGACCGGCCTTTTGGCAAGTTCAGCAAGAGGGATTAGGTGTCCCATCCCTGGAGAGGGCAACATGGCTATGTGGGGTCGTGAAGCTCCCATGGCTGATTACCTGTGCTGCGTAGGCATGAAGATTTTACCGTTGGTTATGTTGTGCTATATATATAGGAAGATTTCCACGGAAAGATTTACAGTAGTTATATATTTGCTCGTTCATCTTAATTTTTCAGTATTTAATAATTTCAATCTTCTGTTTCAAGAGAATTTGGTCCGACCGACCATCGGACAGTCGACTCTCGGGAAAATTGCAATTTTTGTCCTTTAACTATCGCAAACTTTTTAAATGGTCCATTTTCTACTGTAGCATGTGTATTTAGTCCATTATTTTAAATTTGCCATCACATTTAGTCTATTTATTTGCAAATTTAGTCCTTCGGGCCGCTTAATTTGAAACCAAGCTCGAAACATGTCCAATCAACTTTTATTATGCTAAAATTTGGGACTTTTGACCATGTGTATTTAAGTGCCATATTTTTGCCGCATTAGCTTAAAAATTTAACTAAATCTTAAATTTGAATATGTGATTTAAGAAATAATCACTACTTATATCTTTTTAGATTAAAAAAGATAAAAAAAAAAAAAAAAAAAAAAAAAGCTAGCCACATTTTTCACATATAAATATTTATTTTTATAATAATTTTTTTCAACTTTTCATATGTATGTACTTTTTAAAATTGTATTTTTAATAATTATCTTTCTTATTATTTTTATTAACTTTTGTTTCTTTCACATTAAAAAATAACTGCAGCAATTGTTTCCAAAATAACTTTTCAAATTTAAGATTTAGTTAAATTTTAAGCTAATACGGCAAATATATTGCACCTAAGTGCATGTGTCCAAAAAATCCTAAATTTTGGTCACATAAAAAATGATTGGGTATGTTTTGGGATTAATTTCAAATTAAGCGACCTGAAGGACTAAATTTGCAAATAAATGAACTAAATATGATGACAAATGTAAGATAATAGATTAAATATGCAAGCTGCAATAGAAAATGAACCATTTAAAAAGTTGACAATAATTAAAGGACCAAAATCGCATTTTTCCCGTTGATCTCTTTTAAGGAGAAGCTTCCAATTGATATAAAGTTAGTTACCTTTCCGTGCATCTTACTTAATTCAGCTTACAGGACTTTGTAGCTGTCACCAATTTCTTCTTGTTATCTTCAATCTTGTGTCTGCTGCATAGGCATGTGAGCATATATATCTTTTAAAAGCCTCTCAACATGCAAGGCCAGTTTTACGAAATCGCTAGTACGAGGTATATTAATTGTTCCAATTTCATTGTTTTTGGAATTAATACAGATTTTCTGGTTTAAAGCATTAGCATATATATCTTAATCTCGAATGCAGTATCTGTACGTAAAGAAAAAGCTTTTTCATCATAGCTCTCAATCTCAATCCTTGAATTCTTTTCATCCTAGCATGGGACAATTTAATCACCCTCCTATGCCTCAATAGATCCCCTTTCAACCTCGTCATTGGAAGTAGGGGAGCAAATGAATTGAGCTCAACTTGAATTCGAGCTATTTCAAGCTTGATTATTGGAGTCAAGCTAAATTGAGGTCGATCTTTATTTCAAGCCAACTTCAAACAGTTTGTATTTGGTTCAAAAGCCTATATATAATTAAATATATTTTTTATTTGATTAATAAATATATATTATGTTACTATGATTTTATTTCATCTTCGAGTTCAAATTCAATCTCGAGATCATAGTTCTTTACAGCTCACTTCACAATTCGAGCTTGTTCCAGCCAAGCCAAACTTAGCTTGATTTTTTAGTCGAGTTTGAGCTCAAAATATTATGCTTGTCGAACTCGAGCTCAAACTCGTTGTTGTTTATGGCTCATTTGACAATTAGAGTTTAATCAATTCGAGCCGAGCATGATTTTTCATTGAGACAAGCTCGAGCTCAAAATATTAGATTTGTCGAACTCAAGTTCAAGCTTGGAAATTTCCCTCAAACTCAGCTCGACTTGGCTTAACTCCTCTCCTAGTCTAAAGTCACTCCCCTTGTCCTTCATGAACATGTGCATTCTTGAGGAAGTTAAGAAATCGAATAATGCATATATCTATATATTATATGAAGAATTATATGATTTTAAGTTACTTCTTTTCTAGATTTTCTTCTAAAGCTTTATTGTAAATTAAATTAATTTTCCTTTGCTTTGGTGGTAAGAAACTCTATGTGTACAGGCTTTTTTTCTTTGGTTTAATTCGCTTATAATGAGCTGCCAAATTTAAAGGCAATTGTAAACCAGAATAATCTGAAACGTGGTGATAATAATCATATCTTGGGGGCTATTTTACCCCCTCAAATTAAAAAACTAGCATTGACCTTGTGGTTTACATATGCGAACAACAAATAAAATATTGGACAAATTTCTTAACCATACATCCAATTCTGAAACAATTTATATTTGATAAGCTTTCAAAAGACTAACTGTGATTCCTTCTGCCAACTGGTACTTCTCTTCAAGAGCAAATTTACAGGCCTCATTTCTTTTACCTTGAACATGGTGAGGCAAGTCTTTCCTCTTCAAAGGGATGTAGCCAGGTAACCTTATCAATTCAAGGAAGTCTCTGTACTCACATGGGCAGTGTCTTAGTCCTTGACAGGGCAATATGGCTCATGGGGTCGTTGCCCGGGTTGTGAAGTTTCCATGGTTGAGTACTTCTGTAGGTTGATGTAGTTTACACTGGATTAGTTTTACAGTTCGCTCTCCGGTGTGGTATAGGAAGATTTTCGGGAAAAGATTTAGGATAATTGCATATTTGGTTAGTAATTTAAGGGAAAATTATAAAAATAGAACCCTAACTGTGCCCAATTCGCAATGTAAGATCAAAATTTGTGATAGTACAAAATTCGGACCAAAACTTTTAAAAATTGGGGGGTGGGGGGGGGGAGGATATGTGTCACCAAAAAGTCAGCATAGGTAATTGCTTTCGCGACGTTCAAAACAAGTGTTCCACACATGCCCACGCACGCACTACATAAGTTATCACTAGCACTGACTCTACTCTTTGATAAAACATGTCCCTTTTTCTTAATGTTTTAAGAGTTTTGATCCTCACTTTCTACTATCCCAAATTTTGATACTACATTGTGAGTTGATCATAGTTACGATCCTATTTTTGTATTTTTTTTCGTATTTTAGTAATTTTAGTATTCTGATTCAAGAAAATATAGTTTCACAATCAACTCTCTTTTAAGAAGAGGCTTCCAAGTGACATAAAGTTAGTTACCTTTCCATTGCAAGACTTGCAGCTGTCACATTAGTTTGAAGTTATTACTGCACCAACTTCTTATTGTTATCTTCAAACTTGTGTTTGCTGCTAGGAGGCCTCTATTTTTGGTCAAGAAAAGTGACCGCCTTAGACTTCTAAACTTTTACATATATTTTTCTTTTATATTTTAGACCTCAAAAAAGATATAATTAAGGCCTTTTTCCCCTCCCTAAAGGCCTAGGAAAATATAAGGCCTTCCATTTAAAAGTCTCATGGATATGTTTGTATTCAAAAAATTTATACCTAAGAAAAAAGTATGAGGTCTTTATCTATGGCTTTATTATTTAAAACTACAGTAATTGAATATATTTAATAAAAAAAATACAAATATAATTTTTTTTACTTTTGGTTCTCCTAAATCCACTCTATCCTTTTGTTTCTTATTCTTCAACAGTAATTGAATATATTTAATCAAAAAAATACAAATTTAAATTTTTGTACTTTTGGTTCTCCTAAATCCCCTCTATCCTTTTGTTTCTTATTCTTCAAAACTCAATCTACTTTCTTCGTTTTCAATATTAATCAATAAATAATTCCTATTTTCCAATCCTAATCACTAAATAAGTTTTATTATTAATCATTAAATAATATTAAAATTTCAAATTTCTCTTACTATAAATCAAATTTTTATTTCACTACTAAACAAATGTTGTTTTGCGATAGAATAAATCCGTCACAAAATACTTCGTTGTAGTAATTTGCGACGGAATTTGCAACAGATTTTTTTTTTTGAAATGGATTTTTGCAACGAAAATTTCCATCGCAAATCTGTGACGGAAATTTTCGTTAGACTTTTGCGATGGAATTTGCGACAGAAATTTCCTTCACAAATTGGGCATTTTTGCGGCGGATTTTTGTCCTTCACAAGTGTTCAATTTTTTGGTGATTTTTTGCGATGGATTTTTTCATTGCAAAATGCACTTTTTGAAGAATTTTTCCATCACAAAATATTTTAATTTTTTTTGGCAGCATTTTTTCAATATTAAAAATCTGTAATCAATAATAGTATATTCACAATTCCAACACTAGCATACTTAACGATATTTATGACCATCAAATGATAAAACAACAAATCTTTCATAAAATCCAAATATAACATTAAAGAAATAAAATATTTATAAATTCAACAATATAAAAATATTAAATGTAATTATCAAAGTATAATCAAGTTAATACAGTATATGCCTAAAATATTCATACATAAGTCAATCAATCATCATCATCATCATTTATGTTTCTTCATTGCTGTTCATTAAGAGATCTAGATAAGAATGGTTCATGAGATACCTCTGGCCGAGGTAAATATGAGCCCGATGCTATGAAGGAGATTGTAGGCAAACAAAAAGGTGATGTCTAAGGATGAACGGATGGTGATGGGGTATGAATATTCTGCTGCTGCTGCATGAACATCTGCTGCATCATCACCTCCATATCCGAGAATTTTTTTCTAAACATCATATTTTTGTCTCTGTACATTGTCGATTGTTCTTTCACCACCGTCATTTTGTCTGTCAATCTCTTCACTACTTCACTTTCATAGGGTGGATTATTTGAAAGTCCACTAGATGAGTGACCCGAGACAAAGGAGGCCTCATTTCCAAGTCCATAAATCTGCCCCTTCTTCGATTCGCCTACTTTATCTTTCCACACCTACATAAATAATATTATCATAAATTAATATAAGTAAAATAATTCAATTTGAAAATAAGATCAAATATAAATTAATAACTTAGAACTTTCACCTAAAGTTGAGATGACATGGGCGTTGAAGAACTGTTACCACCATTATTTGAACTTTGACTAGAGAACTCTTCTAGTCGACTGTTGAACGTAGTCTATACATAAAGTACATAGAATGATCAACGTATATAAAAATTTAAACTTTCTACATTAAAAATTAACATATACATAACATTTAAACTTTCTAACATAAAACTTATAACATTTAAACTTTCTTTGTAAAAAATATAACATATTACTTACATAAGTATTCTGTGCACGTTCATTAACCTATATGCATTCAGCTTTTTCGCTTAATGCAGAATGTGTATGCATAAACGATTCTAAAAGTCTAGGTGGGTGTCCAAGTTCTTTCTCCTACATTCAAACACATTTATCATAAATCAATTATAATTAAAACTAAATATTAATACTTCTATAAAAATTACCAATTTATCTTTGTGTGATAGGTGTGAGATACAACTACCCTAATGAAGTGGAAATCCAACACCACCACAGTTTGATGCCTGATTCGCTTTATTTTGGGCACTTATTTTTTTGAATCCATCATTGCCCTATTCTTGAAACAATCCATCCCAAACTTCATCTCCCATCCAAATAGGTTTTTTGTTGGATTAACGTGCTCAGTGTAACTTATTTTTCAATGTCTCTGAGCTACGATGCTCAAAATATTTTGTGGATCAATGCATTCTCATGTTCATACTAGGTAAATTTTTTCTAAGCCACATAAAAGGTTACATCCATTTATACTATACAGGCCCACAAACAAATGCCTCATAAAGTAGGTGTGCCGTCAAGTGCTCCATTGAATCAAATAAACCCAGTGGGAATATGCGTTTCAACTTACACAAGATAACCGGGATTTTTTTTCCAATTGTAATAAACTATCTTCACATAATTCTGTTGCACACAATTCCGAAAAAAATTGGCTTAATTTAGTTAAGGGCCTCCATACATTTTTTAGTAGCAAACTAAAGGCACTTGGTAGCAACCGTTGCATAAACACATGGCAATCATGATTCTTCAACCCACATAATTTCAATTTTATTTTATCAACACATCTTGCTAAATTTGAAGCATACCCATCTGGCATTTTAAGATCCTCTAGCCAATTACACAATTTCCACCTTTGATCAACACTCAAGGAGAAATAAGCTTTTAGTTTGACATATTTCCCATTTGGTAAAACTCTCAAATGTAACCTCGGTCTCCTACAATATTCCTCCAAGGCCAGTCTTGCCTTCTCATTGTCCTTAGTCTTACCTTTGACATCTATCAAGGTGTTAATCACACTTTCAAAGATATTCTTCTTGATATGCATAACATCCAAATTGTGGCGAACTAAGTTATCGTTCCAATAAGGCAACTCCAAAAATATACTTTGTCTCGTCCATATATGTGATACACTATATCTAGGTAATTTACCAGAAGTTACTAACAAGTCAGTGACTTTGGGAACATTATAAATCCTCTCCAATATTTGTTAACCGGTCAATCTTGGAGGTGCCTCCGATTGTTCAATCCTTCCTTTATAAAATACATCTCTATTCCTCCTAAACATATGATCTGTAGGCAAGAACTGACAATGACAATCAAACTAAGACACTTTTCCACCATTCTTTAATCTAAATGCCTTAGTTCGCTCAGAGTCATCCAACCTGATAGCATGCCATAAGCAGGAAAATCATTGATTGTCCACATGAGAGTTGCACTCAATTGAAAGTTCTATTTCTTAGAAATGTCATAAGTTTCTATATCATCTTCCCATAACAACTTCAACTTCTCAATTAAAGGTTGTAAATAGACATCAATTTTGCTCTCAGGATTATGTGGACTAGGTATTATACAAGTTAAGAACATGTAAGGAGTTGTCATGCACAATTCGAAAAGCAAATTATATGGAGTTACAATAACCGGCCAACATGAATATAGTGTAGCAGATTGACTAAAGGGGTTAAATCCATTTGCACATAATCCAAGCTTAACATTTCTTGGCTCAGATGCAAAATTCGGATGAGTTTCATCGAAATGCTTCCAAGCAAACCCATTAGAAGGATGACATAAAATACCAGAACTTTTTTTGTGTTCAAAGTGCCACCTCATATGCTCAACTGATTTCAAAGATGCATATAATCTTTTGACCCGAGGAATTAGGGGTAAGTAATGCATCCTTTTGTAAGGAATTAGCTTTCCCGTTTGATGACCTCTTGCAGTTGGGTTTAAATGGGGATGATTACAAAATTTACATTTATTCAAACTGGCATCAATTGTGTAAAACAACATATAACTAGGAGCTCCCCTATATATATATATATATATATATTGAAATTTAGAGGTTCGGTCTCCCCATGTGCAGTGCAATATCACTAATTAGGTTGAAACCCATATTTTAATAAATGTACATATGCTTCAACTGATATAAAAAATTTCAGATTCTTACATCTTGAACAAGGACACCTTATTTCTCCATCTTTCAAACATTGAGGTTGGACGGATGCATAATCAATAAAAATTTTCAACCCAGCAACAAACTCTCTTGTATAATCTTTTCGATTTGGCAAGAGCCTATTATACACCCAACTACGTTCAGCATGAATATCCATATTCTGTAAAAGACTAAATTCATTAAAAGCGATCTCAATTTGAACGATGCAAAAGTAATTTTATTATAAATATTTTGATTTTGATAAAATTATTTGATTAACTAATTTATTAATGTATGTTTGTCGGAAAGTAATTGCTTATATTATTATTATTATTATTATTATTATTATTATTATTATTATTATTATTATTATAAAAGGATGACCTAATTAACAAATAAAGTGGGTAAACAAATTATTTTGGGTATGTTTGATTTGGGATATTAACATTTACTACAACTTTTAATATAGGATAATCTCTTATTTGATATGGAATATGATATTTGCGGGCCGGCAAGTAATTACTTATCCAAAGCCCGTACTATAGATGACATTAATAGCCAGTGATGTAGTGGGTTTGGGGGTGAGATTATGTAATCTCAACCCTCTTTGAAATTTGATTTGGATATAAATATCAAAATTATTCCTCAAATTCATGTATTATTCCATCTATGCATTTCATGATTCCTCTAGCAATAATTTTCACCAATGACTACTTTGTCATCACAAAGATAATAATATGTATCAAACACCTCCCTAAAATAAGATATCCAAATTGCCCAAAAATTAAGACTAAACATAATGAGTAGCATTATTTTATTTGAAAATAATTAATAATATGAGTAAACTCATAATGACACAAAACACTTCCCCTTATGTCCATCATCATCATGCAAGCAATTAAAAACCAATCAGCAACAAATGAGAAGGCTACACCCCTTATCCCAATATCCCATGTTCATTCCTAATTCCACATATTCTAAACATTTCTACTGTATTGTACTATAAAAATGTATAAAATTAAAACAAGATATCCAAACTTACCTCTAAATACTTCACTAAAATCAACACTCACAAAAATTTCCACCACAGTTGAGATAGCCTACATCATTAAGCATATGTTATAAGCGTGCATATTTATTCATAAATCATAATTCCATAAACTAAATGAAAACTTAAAAATTTAGTACAATTCAATATGTAGTACTAGAAAATTTAACTCAATCAAAATTCTAATAAATTTTTTAATTCAAATAAAAACACAACTCTAATGAATATAACAACATTTAAAACAAATATAAAATATTACTCAAATTTCAACAAATACATAAATCATTATTTTTGTTAAATCAAATTATTATACCAAAAGTAATAAACTATTTAATTATTTGAGTTTAACTAACACATAAATCAAATTTTAACTAATGGAGACAATTAACTAAAATATAATGGAGATAACTAAAGCATAAATCAAATTTTAACTAAAAAAAAATCAAATTTTAACTAATGGAGACAATTACCTAAAACATAATCAAATTTTAACTAAAATATAATCACATTTTAACTAATGAAGATAATTAATTAAAACATAAAGAAGATAACTAAAACATAATTAAGAAACTTAACTCAATTAATGGAAATGATTCAAAAGCATACACTCTTCAAACTTGAAATAATAACCGAAACAACCATTAGCATTTTGTCTAAAATTAAAACTAATTTAAAAAAAAAAATTCAAATCTGACTGCTCACTGGCGGCGGGCTGGGTGGCTAGCGGCTGGTGCTGGTGCAACCAATAGGCCTACTGGCTGCACCAGTAGTTGCTGGGTATGCACCAGCATGTTCATGGTGCGTCCAGCACACAACCAGCACACACCTGGCTAGTGTGTGCTGGACGCACCAACACTGGAACAAGAAAAAAAAAAATGGAAGAAAAAGAAGAAAAAGGGTAGAAGAAAACCTTAAAGAGAAATGGGAGTTTTTTGTGGAGGGGAAAGAGGAAATTAAGGTACTTAATTTACCCCCGACAATCCATTGCAAAATATATATATATATTTTTAATTTTTTGAATTTGCAACGGATTTTCCGTTGCAAAAGGGGCAATTTGTGATGGATTTGAATCTGTCGCAATTTGCGATAGAAAAACCTGTTGCAAAACAGCAGTGCAAATTTTTTTAAAAATTTTGCGATGGAAAAAAATCCATCGCAAATTGATCATTTTGTGACCGATTCGTCACAAAAGGGGTAGTTTTGCGACGGATCAAAATCCATCACAAAATGGGCAATTTGCAATGGATTTTTCTGTCACAAATTGCTTTCCAATATATATATTTTTTATTCTAATTGCGATTGATTTTGCAATGGAATTTCCATCGCAAATTGCGATGAATTTTTTTTGTCGCAAATTGCCTTTTTTTAGTAGTGTTTCTTAATTTTTTTTTTCTTTTACTTCAGCCCAATAAAAATTTTCAAAATTGAAACTAATAAAATCTTATTTAAAGTTAACATTATCCCAAAGAAGATAAAATTATAAAAGTTAATTAACCATTTTACATCTAGAAAAAGCTAGAAAATAAAATTTACATAGCAATATCGTATATGAAATTTTTGCTTCTTCAAAGGTACAAAATGCTTACTAAAAAGATGTGTATATTAAAAATATAATAATTTTATAAAATTTAATTTTTTATTATATATTAAAGGCCTCATCTTTATATTACATTTTATGCCTCAAATTTTATTGGACGAACTTGGGCTACCTGTCATGTCAGCACATTTTTTAAAGGCCTCCCAAAAAGGCTAGTTTACCATAATCCTAATACAAGGTAATTGTTCCAATTTCATTGTCTCTCGAATTAATACTCATTTGCTTGTAGCATATCTTTTTATCTCAAATACTGAGTATATGCTTTGTCCTGCATGAACATGTGGATCCTTAAGGGTTTTAAGATATTGAATAATGCGTATATGTAAATATACAAAGAATTATGATTTCAAGTTACTTCATTTCCAATCTCACCAATGATTCGCTTCTAAAGCTTTGAGTTCTTTGTTCTTTGTTTAAAATTAAAATTTGCCTTCTCTATAGCTGCAAAAGATGGGTCAGGTCATGTGGGCTAGTCTGAAACTGAACAGCTTAGCCCGGTTATACTTTTGTAGCGGGTTAAGCTGGCCAACCCACAAGACTCGTAGCGAGCTGCCATATGGCAGCCCAAGCCGTCACAAGCCACGAATTGATCCGACAATTGGTGATTGGCCCCTTAGCCCACTAACATATTCAAAATATATATTGCTACTATAATAAATATGTGAATGTGCGTGCCCACAGTTTTTAATAATGGTTTGTTTTTAATTTTTTGTTTTTAAAATAACTAGTATTTATAGTGGTCATTTTGTAGTGAAATTTTCATTTTTCAATTCTTAAATTTTATTTATTCTCTATTCTCTCTCAAATATTCTTTATTTTCTATCTCAAATATCAAATGCATATCCTAAAATTATGTTTCTCCCAGGTCAAATTATTTATAGATAAATTATATTTATTATTTATTTTATATTAGTATATTTTTATTTGTATTCTTTGTGCAATTGGCATTGTAGAGCTATGATTAGAAGAAGTGTACCGATTTGGGACTTCTAGATTCTTATTACAATGTCTTTTATGATAACATCTATCTTTTCTTTTAGCAATTTAATTGTGTGTTAATTTCTATTGAATTTTATTTGTTAATTGTTGACTGTTAGATTGTCATAAAAATTAAAAAAAAAATTAATATTAGGGGTAGTTCTAAAACATCAAGTAGTCGTCCTTTTGCCCTTCCAAAGGTTAACCAAAATTCTTCTTTAAGTAACCCCTAGTTTCTCCCACCACTCAACCACCACAGTGCAGTTCTACTCATCAATTTGTAGACCCATCATTAAGACCCACTACTAACCCTACACCTCTATCTTCTTCTAGTTTTATGGCCTAATACCATTTAGAATGTAATTTAAATATGAAAGAATATAATTTTATTGCACAAACACTCGCATTATTATATAATATCAAATCACAAAATTAATTTCATCCCTATACCACCACAATAGATGAGGAGATCTTCAAAAAAAGTGATGAAGATGAAACATAACCATCCGATTGTATTGAAATTAATGAAACACAAAAACATATTAAAATACGAGTGATGAAAAAAAAAAACACAACTGATGCTTGGAATTGCATAGGTATGGGGCATCCTGGTACAATAAAATGTATGATATGTTGTAACGTTTATCAATTTAAATAAGAAAGTGAATAGATACGGTTATGAGACATGGTTGGCGAGATTTTATGCTGGGGTGGAGGAACAGTCACAATTTTATAAAGATGAATCAGGCTTAGTATGAAATTGGAGATATAATCAAGATGAGATGAGAATAGGTTTATCTAGATATTAGTTGTATAAAATAAATTACTTTTTAACTATATTGAAAATTAATTAGTAAATAAATTCAATTAAATGTATCTACAACCTACTTATAAATCCGTGTCCCATAATACTTTCTATAATGGTGGATATAAATAATACTTGGCAAATTTTTTAAATTTAGGTGAAATTTTTATAGTTTGAAATGTAAGGTTTCTTTTACATCTATTATGTGGTTGATAAAGGCAATTTAAGTTATATATGTGTTACAGCTCATTAGATTTATGAGAATTGGCATATGCAAAAAAGAATAATTGAGGTTCAACAACTTAATCACCATTATATGGGTATTCATATTTATGAAGCTCTTACAGACTATCTTAGAAGTTGAAATACTGAATAAATTTTTCTTTATACTTTTGATAATGCATCAAATAATACATCCTTCATAAGAGAATTAATTAGATTAATAAAGCCTATAGAAAATGGTAGTTTCTTTCATAGGAGATTTTTTCTATTATATTCAACATCTATGTTGTAAAGATAATTTAGAAAAAAATTGGTCATTTGATTATTGAAATAAAAAGTGCTTTAACACATATTATGACTCTATTTTTTTAACTCTCATGATTTTTTTTTTAACTCCAATTTGTATTTCATGGTGTAACACCATCAAAAGTCTTTCAAATCAACTCCACAAAATCCTTCACTTTCAAGCATTGACATCTAGGCCATAACAAATCTGCCATGTGAATCGACACCTGGTTGATTTCTTGTTTGCAAAATGTGGGAATAGATTACCTAGATTCAATTTGATGTGGGGATTTATGGTGTCTGCTCCTCTATGTTCTTCTATGTCTCTCTTTGTTTTATGTCTATTAATATGATTAGCGTTTTGAATTTGTAGGAACTATATATATACACATATATATGAGGGTAATGTTTGATACAATAAGAATTCTATTTATTTTGTTTATGGGACAAGGTTATAAGCCTACTAGGGATGGAAATAGGCCAAACCACTCATCAAGAACCTATGGCCTAGCCTATTTAATAAAAAGGTCAAGTTTAGGCTTAAAATGTAATATATTTAATTAAATAGGCTAGAATTAAACTCTTCTAAAGGCTTGCAAAGTCTAACAGGATGGCCCGTTTATCATTCTTCATATAAGAAGTACAATAATAGTGATATAATATTAAATGGCTAATTGTATTTGATTTTTTTAATTAATCGTTTATGGAATCTGTTATATTGTTTAGTATTGTTTTTTTGTTGAAATGATACTATTTTATAATTAGACTTGAATTCATAATTATGCATTTCTTGTTTATCATTTTGATTACTTTTTATCAAGTCTATTATAAGTTTGAGGATATTAAAGGTTTAGATTTATGTGATGTTTAATTGAAACTTTAGTAGAAAATAGGCTTTTAGGTAGGCTTTTAAACCAACTACGGCTTTAAAATTTATTAAAAAAAGTTAGGCATAACCTTAAAACAAAGCCTATCATAGATAATAGGTTGGGCCTAGGCTCATCATTTGCATAACAGGCCTAGCCTATTTGAGCCAAATTCTCACCTAGCCTAGCCTATTTCAATGCCTAAAGCCTACTACTAATTTTGGTTACTTTATTATTAATATCTAAGGTCTCAATAATTCAATACTCCTAGAATTATCATAAAACTAATTAAGAATAATTAAAATTTAGGGAATGTTTGGTAATGTTTTTTATTTGAGTTTATTGTGTGTTTGAGAAAATGAATGTTGAAAGAATTGTTGGAGAATGTGAAAGTTGTGTTGGGGAATATGATTGATGTTTGGTTATGTTTTGGGGAATAATTAAAAAATGGGTTTGAGGAGTTTTGATATATTTGGTCATGTTTTGGAGGTGAAAATGGATTTTAATGAAATTTTTAATTTTAAGGATAATAATAAAATATGTTGTGTATATATATGCAGTGAATGGATGTGATTATGTTACAAATTTGTAATGATTGGTTAAATGATTAAGTGGGTAATATTATAATATTTTATGAATTTGTTTGTTTGTTACATTATTTATTTATTTATTTATTATTATTATTATTATTATTATTATTATTATTATTAAGTTTGAGCTTGTTGGATTAAAAAGGAAGGAGTATTTATACAATATACAAAGCATGTTTTATGCCAAAAATAATAATAAAACAAAAAACCCAAACAAAAGTCACCTTCAAGACACTGACATGAAAATTAAAGAATACAATACAAGAATATCAACAGTAGCAAACAAATTGGTAAAATATAGAGCATAACAATAAGTTTGTACACACAAAGAAAGTACAACTGCATTCCCAAAGAACAATTGATGGGCCAACAAGTACAAAACACAAAGACATATGAAAGCTTTTAGTGTACCGTCCATCCATATTGTAGTGGGCAATTAAAAGATGGGAGTTTCTAATAATATTATTCATGTCTACAAATGGTACATAACACATAAATCGAACATCATGATTAGGGGGAGCAATCTAAGGAGGAGCCATCATGTTTGCTATCAATTATCGAACCTCACACGAGTCCTAAGTATCAATAGGAGGTGTTGATGCATATCCTGCTATCCCACCATATGATAGATTGGCTACATATCTATCGGTAAAAATGTATTGTAGCAAAATGTATAGAAGCTTTCAAATACACAAAAATAGCTCTCTCTGATAGTCTCCTGAACGAAGTACATTACAAATTTCAATATTTGATGTGAGTTGTGTATATATATACATTTAATATCTAAAATGAAAAAATGGTAAATTTAGCTTATATTCCCAACATGCGCCTAGTACTGTGAGTGAACATACACCACTATGGTGTCAGCATTATACTGCACCCCAGGTATAGTCATGTACTCCAAAAATGCATTGTAGCAACCACATAGCTACTGAATCGTCGTCTTAACTTCATCAACTATCCTATCCATCCCAAACATCCTAGATAGACAATGTGTAATATAGGGATGTAAAATGAGCCGAGCCAGCTCGATTTGAGCTCGACTCAAGCTCGAGCCTATTGAGCTCGAGCTCAAGCTTAGTTGTAACTGTTCGAAAGCTCACGAGCTTGCTCGTGAGCTTTCCTATTTTTTTAATATTTTTAAAATTTTAAATATGTATAAATAATATTAACATTTAATAATATTAATACTTCTTTTATTTTTGTTTCCCACTTTCCTTTCCCTTCAGCGTCCAGTACTTTAGCCCCAAGTACTGCCCGTGCCCTAGCCAAATTCTCACAGCTTGCTCGACTTAATCTCATCTCCGCCATGAACCCACTATAGTCCACCATTGTTTCGGCCAAAACTTGCCCATCACTACCACTATAACTCCAACCAAAACCAAACCATCACTTTGGCAGTCTGTGACTTCAAAAAATTTTCTGAATATTGGTGCATTTCTACCTTTTCTGTCAAGTTGCAAAATCGCAAAGGCCAAACTCTGAAGAACCATCATCTGAGAAGGTGAGGTGAGTTTGAAACTAAAAAAGAAGAATTTTTTTAGGTTTTATTTTTGCATTCTATTTTTATTTTTTCTGGGAGGGCCAACAAACCGTGTTCATTTACAGTATCAGACGTGATATTGATGGTGTTAGATTTGGTGGATTTGACTATTAATTTATTGTTACCCCATGATTTTGAACAAAATAATGGATTTATGTAATGACCCTAGGAACCCTCATCTTAACCCAAACTGGCTATGGCCCGAAACCTAAACCAAGATCAATAGCCGATCTCTGCCTTAACATCAACCCCTCCAGCCTTTCCTTAGCATTGCCTATATTTGCTAAAGATCTTGCCCATCTGGTTCTAGGCTCAGGAAACTCGGGCATTTCTACAAGAAAATAAATCTTTGTAGGCTTAAGTTCCTCCTCGGGCTGCAACTGCGGAGCCCAAATTCTGAACTTCTTTACTGCTTTTGATTCCAACAAAACGTAGCCCGATCGATAATCTTTGAGCACATCCATGGCTATCACCGACACCTTTAGCTTGAAGTATTCGCCATCAATTTTCATAATCTTGGCTTTTTTCTTTCCTCCTCTGTTCATGTTGTTTCCCATGTTGTCTTAAAACTATTTTTGTCTCACGACTCCCACCAAATGTTTTACAGACTCTTCTTTTTGGATAAGAAAGCAATATAGAGATGTGTGTGACTATTGACTAGGAAGAACTTATAATTGAAAAATTACACGTCTTTCTTTGGTACGGTTTAGATAATGCTCCACCTAATTATTAAACCTAAAATTCCACTACTCCCAATCCAACTAAATAGTGCCTAAAACATTCATTTCACACTTACCCAAAAAGAGTCCACTATGACCATTTCAATCATTGATTCTTTGGACATTGGTAAATTTTTGACCAAACTAATGCTTTCACTTGTTTATTTTCCTAATCATTTTTTCTAATTTTTATTTTTTGGGATTGAGGAAATCATCATTTGTGTAAGATAAAAAGCTTAGAGCCTATTTAGTTTAATTTCCAGAACCATTTCTAGTTTATATGCATTTTCAAAAATTGAAAAGTAGTTATGAATTAGAAATGAAAATTGGAATGTGTTTGGATGAAATGCTGAAAAGTAATGGGCTTGATTGGCTATTTTTTCAATATTGTTACCGTAATTATTTTTACTTATATTATTATTTAATTGTTGTCATATTATTACAGACATGTCCTCTGATGTACCTGATGATCTTGCACAATTTATGTTGGTTTCTATAGGAGATTCAATAGGCCCCGTCATGCAAAATCCCGAAGAAGCAAGTGAACAAACAAGGAAGGATATGGATGTGGCTACAAATGAAGACATTGCAAACTTATATTCTACAGATACTATGGCCATAGGTGGTGCCATATAGGAGGACAACTAGGAGGAAGATACTCTAACCCGAAAGGCTAAACGACAAAAAAAGTCTACTGTTTGGTTAGATTTTAAAGAAGTTAAGGATGTTGCTGATGGTGTCATTAAGATTTCATGCAACCACTGCAAAAAGATGTTTGTGAAAAATAAAATCACTCCAACAACTCAGCTGTATAGACACTTGAAAGCTTGTGCCTCTTTTCTTAGAGCAAAAGCTATGCAGGAGAAAGAGAAACTTACTCGAACACAACTTGGTTTTATGACAAATAAAGTGGATCTAGCATCTTGCCCAACATTGCATGATGGAAAATTTGATGTGTAAAAAAATGAAAGAGTCAGTAGCTTACTGGATAATGATGCATGAGCATCCTTTCTCTATCGTTAAAGAAAAAAAGTTCAATTTAATGCAAAGACGAGGAATACCTACGTGGAGAGGAATTTCAACAGTAACTGCAAAAAAAATTTGTGTCATTGTCTATGAGATGGAGAAGAAGAGGTTAAAGTCCTTATTTAAGAGTCTCAACAAAATCAATCTCACAACAGATTGTTGGAAGTCCAAGAACCAGAAGATTGAGTACATAGTTATAACAGGTCATTGGATTGATCAGAATTGGCAGTTACAAAAGCATGTTCTCAACTTTGTTCATGTTCCAACTCCTCGTCGAGGTCTTGAAATTGCAAATTCTATTTTGCAATGCTTGAAAGATTGGGGCATTGAGAGTAAGGTGCATACAATATATCTAGATAATGCTTCTGCTAATAATTTAGCTATTGCAAATTTGAAGGTTTATGTTAAAAGTAAAAAGAAGTTGCTTTGTGGGGGAAGCATATTTCATGTTAGGTGTTGTGCACATATTCTTAACTTTATAGCCCAAGATGGTCTTTCTGAAATTTCAGATATTATTGATGTTGTTCGTGAGAGTGTAGAGTATGTTCGACACTCAGATGCAAGACTTAAGGTATTTGCTGAGCTTGTGAAACAACTAAACTTGCCAAATCGAAAGCTAGTTGATGATTGTCGAATGAGGTGGAACTCTACATATGAGATGTTGGCTATTGCAATTAAGTTTAAAGATGTTTTTCCAAGATTTGCCGATCGACAGCCACATTATGAGAGATGCCCAAGTGAAGATGATTGGGCAAAAGTTGAGAAACTATGCTCTGTATTAAAGGTGTTTTGGATAGCCACATAGATCAGTTCAGGTAATGATTATCTAACATCGAACTTGTCTCTTAATGAGGTAAACAGAGTGAAAGTAGTGTTGGAGAAGAAGTCATTGGATAGTGATGACTTTATTCAAGACATGGTTGAGAGAATGAAGATCAAGTTTGATAAATATTAGGGGGATTTGAATTTGTTAATGTCTATAGCGACTGTTTTGGATCGTACATATAAGATGAGGGCACTTGAGTTCTATTTTCCCAAGCTTTATTTTTCAAAAAAAGCAGAAAGAGAAATTGCTTATGTTTGAAAGACTTTATATGACCTTTATTCTGAATATGTGGAAATGCACACATTGAAGAAGAGTCAAGTGGTGAAGCACATGGGGCAATCTTTCAATCCAAGACATTGGAAATTCAAAATCTTTATCTGGTTGGTCTGAGTACGTCAATTATTTGAGGTCTGTGGAATCTGTTCAACCTCAAAAGTCTGAACTTGATATGTATCTTGAAGAAAATTGCTACATGGTTGATAAAGATAAAGGACGAGAGTTTGATGTTTTGGAGTGGTGGAAAATTCATGCCCTGAAGTACAAAGTATTATCAACAATGGCAAGAGATATTTTAGCCATTCCAATCATTACTATTGCTTCTGAGGCTACTTTTAGTGCTGGAAGTAGAGTGATTGATAAATATCGTGCCTCATTAACTTCAGATACCGTTCAAGTTTTGATGTGTGGAGGAGATTGGTTGAGAAAACGTTTTGGTGTTAAAAGAAGTCCAAGGTAAATTATTTTAGCATGATAACTTTTGTTTTTAATTGTTATCAATATTATTTTTATTAGTGTTACTAACTATTAATATATTGAATTGTAGAGTAACAAGAAAGCAATACAAGCCATTCGTCCTGTTGATGATGAAGCTTCAAAAGAATGATTAAAGGTTAGAATAAGTCAATAGATAAATAAATAAATGCATTTGAATTTTTATTTTATTTTTGATAATTTATTAAAATGTGGAGAAGAAAAATGAAGTGTGAGCTTTGTATGCTATCATTATTTCCTACTAAATGTCTTGATGAAACTAATTGTTGATTTCTTTTTCTTATGAAATATCATTATTACCTTTTCTTTTCTTTTCTTTTCTTTTTCTTTATTTTGAGGTGAAAATGGAAATTATTGATATGTCATCTTTTTAAGATAATTTCCACATCTATTTGTGGAAAATTTCCAATTCTTGAAATTGCTTTCCAGTTTCGGAAACAAATTGCTTTTCGATTCCAGAAACCAGTTCTAGAACTAAAAATTGGTTCTATTTCCAGTTCCGGAAACCAGTCCAGAATTGGATATGTTTCCAATTTTGTACTAGAATTGGTTTCCAATTCTGGAAACCAGTCCAGAAAAATTAAGAGTCATGTCATCATAGATATGATTCCTATGTTTTGTTCTTTCCTTAAACTGAATATTAATTCAGAAAGTTGGTTAAAAATTAGAATTAGAACACGTCAAACTAAGGTTCTTTGGATAATTAGTATATTTAATGTTCTTAAGAAATTTTTGACATTCTGGTGTTACTTTTTGATGCCTTTCTGATGCTCTTTTAATAGGGACATAAGCATTGAACAACAAATATGCTCTTTAGGTTGAAAATTTTAACAGGTACAACAATATATTTTCATATTACCTAGAAAATTTAATTTGTTGTTCATTTGAAAATAGATTTGATCATTTATTATGTTTCTCTTGGTACAGTTGATGCTGAAAACAACCTAACAGGGAGCACTTTGGTCAAGAATATGTTCGTCAAGCTGATTTTTCCTTTGAGAGTTACTTTTGTTGCATTTAGAGTTAATGGATGCATTGAACTTATTTTAGTTTGAATTAGAATGAACTATTATATTGCATAAATATTGTATTGTGAAGATTTATTTGCTTACTTATTTAGTATTGGATGGCGATGGACGAGGGGATAAGGATGAAGGGGATGATTATTGAGTTTGTAATTGATATATGTTGGAATGTTTTGTTTGTCTTTTCAAAAATATTGTGATATTATGTTTAAGCTAGATGAATGGTTGTGTATTGGTATGCTAGATTTGTAGAGTTATGCAGTATTTCTTTTAGTGCAAGGATTTATTATTTTGGATCAATTAGTTATGGATGCAGTATTTCTTATAGAGTTATTACATTTACAATTCAGATTCTTGAATGAGCTTTGTAGATTGAGCTTCGAGCTGGAGCTCAAGCTCGAGCTTGAACTCAAATTTAAATGAGCTAATGAGTCGATCTCGAGCTTAAAATATTCCACTTGAGCTCTCATAATGAGTCGAGCTCAGCTCGAGATCGACTCATTTACAGCCCTAGTGTAATGTAGGAGCATTCATCTATAAGGACCTCTCTATTAGAGATGTCACAGGAGGTCACAACATTCAACAAGTGATTAGTGCAGCCTCCACCTGAGTCCTCTAGTATGGATCATGAAATATACCATACACAGGCACATTACACGTTGGTAGTATCCCATTGGATAATCTTGGGATAGGCTATGGTCATACTATTAATATCGAGATCCAAGTAAAGATGTCTATAAATATATTTAATAGCAAACATGCTATGTCAATACATCACGTACAATACACATTACCAACAACAAATACCAACAACAAATAACAAGTATATTGTACATAAACTCATTTAAGGTAAAGTCAGAGGTATATGATTATACAAGAAAAATACAATAAAATCAAGATGATATAGGTGGTTGGTCCCATGTTAGGCCTATACTAACTTAGCTTGTGTGAGACAAGCCATGTCATCTCGATATTCACGTGCCAATTCGTCGAACAATATCAGACTATGATGTGATAGGGCCAACTCCCAAACCCCTATCAATGCTACCATCTAAGCCAATGGGCATGTTTTCTCTAACTTGAGTAGAACAAAGACGTGAGATGTTGGGTTTAGAAGACCCTTACAAGCACGCCGACCCAATAATAGATTGTCATGTCTCTGAGGTTGGCGCAGGCGAGTGATCGTTCGCTGTGGTCTATAATGTGGCATAAAGATCTTAGATCAGAGGTTCTTATCTAATATCTGTATACAACCAATAAAGCTTGGCAACTCGGTATCTCTGTACATATATCAAAGAACAAAATTACTTATGGAATATATATAATCATACAACATCATAACTTAAAGATAGCAGTGCACATTATTTTGATCGCTTGGAGCTCTAATTGCATAATTGTAGCCACATAAATATCACCTGTTGATAGCTCGTAGAGGATGTCCAAATTGTTGGCAATTGCCTTCATAGTGTCGTAGTGCTCCTTAAGCTCATTAAATTTCCTCCTTACAAATTCTGTCATGTATGGACACTGAAAGTACTTACCAAGTTTGGTAGCTATGTCTGGCATACATATCTGTACGTATAATTCATTCGTCAGGGAGTCAATTGTGTTAGCGAATAAAAGCATATGAATGAAGTGCTCTTCAATGTTGGGGCCCCATACATTTGTAATGTCGTTGCTAGCACCATTCACCGATGCAATTTGACTCGTACTTGTATGGTCTGAGGATTGTATCCAATAGAAACGAATATAAAACAATAGCATATATACTAGATTTGATTATGTTATAGAATAGTACGATAAGCCAATAATAAGTCCTATGTTAGTATATGAACATGGAAATTTCAATCCAGAGTATGCTCATACATATAATATCTTAATTAAGACTGCGAGTAGAAGCATCAAAACAAGCAAAAAAAATACGTATATAGCAACCACATAAGGGCAATAACAACATAGGCCTCGTAGGACGTGCCAGATACAATAGTGTGTGCTGATCAGTTCACATAAAGCTATGCTCATCGTCGGGTACGCTACTTGTCGAGGCAACACCAAAAGAACCACATGTAGATATAGAGGTTCTATAAGTACTATGCAATGAGGCAGCGCGAATGATCGGCGCTGCCTATACATATCTACTGCTTCGCCAACCCCATTGCTTGCCCATTTGAAGCTTATGGGTGCTCGACCCCAGCTGCTCATCTAAAATTAACATCTGCAGCTCCTCTTTGTCCCCCATTAGGATTCACATAGGTTCGACATCGCATACATCACATGGGAGTATTGAACCTACTCATCCTTTAGCCAAATTACAACAAGCATCTCACTAATTAAATAACAGAACAATATTTTCACCATGTTATAATGCGAGTAGAAAGACATAATTAATGCACATTTCACACATTATGGAACTTACAAATATTCATACATCCGATATGAGCATGTGGAAACTGTAATGTTCAGTACAAAAGATTAAGTGATGAAAAGTCGTTCTAAAAAAAGACATGTGCATCAACAGACATAAAACATGACAAGGTGGGATTAAGAATTGAATATAAACTTATCAATACCTCTCGTCCCACATCCATTCTACCAAAGCATCCCAAAATGCATACTGTGCTTGTATCTCCTGCTAGCTCGGGTGACCACAGTGGTAGAAGGTCTCCCAGTTAGGATCAAGCTCAGGGTTTGGTATTGTAAAAATGCTGTCATCTCGACTAAACTTACGAATGAAATTATGCACCTCACAACATGCAATGAAAATATCAGTTTGTCGGGCAACCATGTAGCTTGGCATACCCCAAGCTAGAATTGGGAACCACTTCTTTAGAATCCCAAATGTATATTCTATGGTATTCCTCAATCGAGAGTAGCAGTTGTTAAACATCTCCCTTTGCCTACTATATATGGGCGAGCTATTGAACTGTTGGAAGTGGTACAGAGATTGTCTATATGGGGATAGGAAACATATATAGTTCATGAAGCCAGCATCAACGAGGTAATACTTCCCTATAGGAAAATGATCATTAGTGTAGTCCATGCAGCAGTCGAACATTATTAAGGCCGTATAAGCTATTTGTACGAATATGTATAGTTATTAAAAGCCCATACCTAATGGGGGGAAGGGAAAGACATGGTCACTTTGGATTGTGTTGAGCAAGAACTTTGCATTAGTGGCACTCCCCTCCTAACCCGTGTATACATATGTAAATATTTGGTCAAAGTCAACTATGTGAGGGCATTTTGGGAGATATTCCCTTTTCGGGAACAATATACGTTCTGTTTGTGATTGGTACCCAGGCGGTAGCTAATGTGCCGTCGATTACCCCTACCACACCCTATGGAACACATGTGAGATGTTTTAGTACCAAAGATTAATAGCTGGATACTATACCAAATTTATCCTTTATATATTCGATACCTGAAAATACAAGAAGAAGTCGGCATTCGAATAAATTTGACTTGGTACATCATTAAAATTTAAGGGAGTTATTAAATCTAGTGCTAATATATTGAGCGCCCTAATCACACGGCAAATATAACAGTTAATCATCTCCAAAGAGTGTTGAAAATGTCCCATGGTATTCCTCTGTCTCTAATGTTAGCCAACTGTCTACATAAACATTGTAGCCCCCTCAATAGGGGAAACTCGATACTTTTGTGTTTGAGGTAAAAGACCACGATTGGTTAATTCAGGGACCAATCTCATGAATGTGGGCTTCATCATGCATAAGCTATCGTAGAATTGATCAAGATAGCCATCTATTATCTCACAAACCCAATCCACCCCATGGAGCATAGATGTGTTGTGTGGCATTTTATCAATGTATAGATTAGGCAACAATACATTTGTGATGAATAATACATTGTCAGCTTTATCGGATACATCATTACCAGGTGTGCCAAATGATCCTTCACTGAGCTCCAACTCATTATCTTATGTTGGCATCAAGTTCGATCCACTAGCTATGTGAAGAAAACAATCATCATATGCAATGTGAAATTTGATACGGTAGCACTACATAAGTATGTAATACAAATCCATACAATAAGCTATTACATGATCCTAAATTAGTTACCAATAAATTCATACGTACCAATGCATTAATAACAGAAATAGACAAGTAGACAAAACACAAACAAGCAACATAAGTACTTAACAAGAGTTGATTGAATGTAAACTAGGGAAAGGGGCAGTAGGTCTAATTGCTCAGGGGTGCAACCCAGATATGCCTCTTTTTATCATCAAGTAATAGGAAAAAGATTCTCATCATGGAACTTTGAAGAGCATTTATAGCCCTTCCAAATAAGTGGTCTAGTAGGCCCCTCAAAGCACCTCAATGCATCAACACCTCGGCAATTGAGTTGTGGGATTTAGGCCCAATCCTCTCGAACTTAGCGTTCATCATGCCATCCCATTTATTTAAGGTCTCCTCCAATCGATCTTGTCTTTTCTTGGCATAGAACTTTCTTTCTTTGTCCTTCATCCACTGTGATGAACCCTCCCCGTTGAGTACCTGCTGTGTCTGTAGAGTCATCATGTGATGAAGCTAATCATTTTGACCTACCAGTACTATCTCCAGTCATATTATCGCTTTCACTTGGATTATTATCTATAGCTAGATGGGGCTGAGCAGAAGATCTCGCTTGGGACCCCAAGCAACATTCTTCAAGAACATCTCTATACAATAATCGTAACATAGTAAGCCATGGTCTATTAATGAGGCATGGTCCAGGTGCTCCTATAATACCAAATAGAGCAATATTATACAAGTAATTGATGATGTTTTACAAATGTAAGACCATAAATATACTAAGAGGCAGTGGACAATGCGATCCTCGCTAGTCATTATCGTGTTTCACTCTTAATTCCAATCATATCCTGTACCATTCGTTATCAATGAATGAAACATATGCCATGATGAACATAGTCTATTCCATTTTTGCTTAAGCTGATTCACATTGTATGTACATGCAGTTAGTATCTCCACAGTCATCTTGTGACAAATCTTATTCCATGTGTACACTAAGAATGTAATTAAAAGAAGTTGACCAGCTTGGAATTCGTCATAAACAAATTCGATTAACAATTTTTCAGTAGCAAATGGCCATCGCACATATCTTGACCTACTACCACCTTCGGATTGAGTACTCTATGATCCATCATCTCCATGTGATGGGTTATGGCCGTAAGGATCCATCTATGAATGAGTTTATTGAATGACGTACCCATAAAGATTACATGTATTTGAAAATGTGAGCAATGCTATATCAAGTATATGAAAAATACAATAAGAGAAATTTCAAGATAATATTATGGAAGCCAATATAGTTAAAGGGCATGGATATAGTCCAGCACATAAACTCGGCCTATATGCATCATATTTCATGTTTGCATATCATAAAGTGGAATAAACCATATCTACATGATAAGTTGCAACTCAATGTAAGCATGATAAAATACATGTTATATGACACAAGATAAACACATATAATATTCTCCATGCTAAGGGAAAAACAACTTAAAACTACTTCAAATAATTCTTTATCTCTATACCCCTTAATTTATTTAATTCTTTAAATTATCTTTTGCCTATTTAAATTAACAAATTTAATGATATAGATTTAATAAAATCGTTTTCCACTTAATTCATTTATATAATTTCTATCACAATTTAATTTTAGTTTAAAAACTGAAACCGCTTCATTAGCAAATTTGTATATGCATAAATGATATATCTATATTTAAATATTTCATAAATAAATAGTATATATTATATATAATATTAAATACATATAACAATAATATAGTAATTATTTATAAAATAATATATATTTATCTTATATGGCAATTTATGTTATTACTATTTTTATTATATAGTTTCATCATAATTTGAATTATATATTTTTTTAGATAGATTAGCAATCAGGAGTAATTTTTATATTTGTTAATATATATGTATTTACATTATACACCAATAGTTTATTAATATATAAAATAAATAATATAATTTATAATATAAATATATAAGCAATATATATTATATAAATAACATAATATTTTTCTATGTTATATATTTTTTACTATCTATTTACTAATATTAATTTCAACCAACTTTATTTGTTATATTTTTTAAAACAAGAGTTGATATATTATTTTTGATTATATTCTTTATTACATATATCATTATTTATATTTTTTATTATATTTTTTAATATATATTGTTTTATATTATATAAAAATATTTTTTAATATATAAATAATTTGCATTGATATTAATCTATATAAATATACGTAATATATTATTTTAATATGATATTTATATTATATATATTTGTTTTTATTATATAATTTCCCTTAAATTATTTTTTACACCAATTTTTATTACTTTTGTAATCATATTTTTTATTGTATATTTGCCTACAATTCTTTATTATAATTTTTATTACACATATATCTTATATATTTCTTAGTAGATTTTTTTAAAATAGAATTTTTTGTAGTAGCAGGATATTTTTTTAATGTATAAATAATATATATTTCTTTATTTATACAATAAATAATATTTATATATTATATTTATATTTTTTTCATATACAAATATTATATATTTACGATATATATTTACAAATTTTTATATTTTTTGTACAAAAAGGTATTTATATTTATATAGATATATATATCTAAATATATATGTAATTTATATATATATGCACGACATAAGAAGTACCCGTAATTCCTAAATCAAGTGAACCACACAAGAAGAATTCTTCAATAGAGGTACTTTTTACAAATTACCTAGGAATGTATAATTAACTTTTATAATTTTAACTACAAAGACAGTAAAAAAGAAATAATAATGATAACTAAAATCATACAGATGTGAGCTATTCAAGGGTAATATATAAACATGATGAAATCCAAATTTGCTAACTTGCAAATAATTACATATATAATGCTCAAATCATGCAAGGTGCAGCATATGAATTAAGTTGATCCACTTAACAAAAGTAGAGTGTCAAATGCTTAAATGAAAACTTACTTGAGTCGAGTCAGTTAATTAAAAGGGGAATTCTCTATAATGTAGGGCATAAGGATCAATCTTTTATGAAGTACATGAAAGTTAATTTGATCTTTGGTATTGGTTGGTTGGAATTTTAAAAACATTTTGAAATCAAATGTATTTAATGCCATATATATTCATAAATATAATCAATAGTTTGTACAAAGTTTAACACATGAATATAACTATACGTTATATTTAAAATAAGTTTTCATAACCTAAATAATAACCTACTTGACTTATATCCTTTAGTAAAAGAGGATTGGTAGATCATGTTAGATTTGAGGATGGCAATGTTATCAGGCCTTGGAAAGTTAATTATAACTAAGATATAGGTGGGTTGCTATTTTGAAAACATTACAAATCAAAAAGCATGTAAGGCCATATATTCATAACAATACTTCTTACTTTATTTGACTTAGAAAAAATGAATTTAGTTGTACTATTTCCCAGAAAGAGTCTTACAAACAAAAATTAGATTAATCATTTCATAATTTATGTACAAACATGTCTATCTTATATGATTTCATGAAGCTCGTTAAATTGCTCATTGTAATTTGAGTGAGCTAATTAGTCACCTATATCGGAGGTTGGTTTTATTCACCATTGTAAAATACATGTAAAATTCAGCAATAAATGACCTCATCTTCACTTCTTTGTGGAACCAATGTTAGTGGAATAATATATTTAATAAGCAAATGTTAAATAAAACATCAACATAATTATATAGGAAAATGTATAATTCCACACCAAAAACAAACTGTCATACTTTCACATTCCTCACAATCGCTGCTACAACTACAAATAGTACAATCTATATGCATTTTTCTCAACATCTCCCATATTCTATGCAAATTTCACAAGTCTTGCTACCATTTAAGAAAAAAATAAAAATAAAAACATGCTACAACTACAAAGTATACATATTCCAAGATTATGGACCTACATATACATATTCCTCTCCTCTTGTGACAAGTGATTATAGGTATGCCTCATCTAGCTACTATAGAAGAAATGCAAAAAAAATGTTTGATGGAGACTTTTAGGACCACACCAATACAATATGTTGTGATCCAACTTAAAGCACTATCCCCTTTTTCTCTTTTTTTATCCACTGTCGCTCCCATCCACCCCAAGCTTTAGAACCAATTGAGATGGAGTAAACTAGATAGAAATGTAGTTGAACCAATTGTGACAAAATGCATTCTAACGAACTATGATTAAACTGGTATTAGGGTGCCAATACTAGCTCCCCAAAAATTAATGACTAGAATCACACAATGGTTGTGCCACAAGAATAGCATTTAGACCATACTATGCTTCAATAAAACTAAATGTACATTAATCTTAACAACCTAAATCATCACAGCTAAAAAAAATTTGATGTTAAATAGACATAAAACTTTATAAACTATGCAGGATGCCCTTAAACAATGTAATGATAGTACCAAATATTGCACATGGACGGCCTAAGAAGATACAATATAAGGTGATGCCAATAGAAATGAGGGAGTGATTGTGGTTTGACACAAGTGCAGATAAAAATTAGGGGCAGAAACTCCTGGACTGGAGCGGGAAATATGGACAGTAACTAACTTGCAAAAATAGAGACGCATGCTTGCCAAAAAACTGTGATGGCCAACAATAGTTTGCACGGTGAACAACAACCAATTCGTGCTAAGGAATGCAACATCAATAGTTGTATAACATCACCAACACTTGCTTAAATATCCCAACGGTTAGTTAAAATCTCAAATCCCAAGCAGTCACCACAAGGGAATAGCTTACTTCTCCATTTTTGGCATAAAAAAACCCCATGTGTGATGCCAACCATTCTAATGGCACAAACATGGGTGATAATAGAGAAGAGCATAACAACAAGCACCTAAAAACATTCAAGCTCCGCAATACACTAAACACCACATAAATAAAACATGAAGCACAATATTCAAAACGTAAGCTATTATATAGGGCACATAAGGGATTAAGCACAATAAGTGTCATAACAATAACTTACTGATGAACTACAACAACTTTGGCTTAGGGAATCTACTATAGGTCTCAACACAGGTTTGGACTTGCATTGGAGGTGGAGAAATTGTCCTCGGAAGAGCTTGTAGGAGCTGCTGTTTTGGTTGAGCTTAATTAACTATAGAACATGGTAGAAAATGTAATTTAAAAGGGTGTGCATTTGTACATATTGTATTTACATGCCGTTTTGGAGAGATTTCAATGGACAAGAGGTATGTGCGTACACTTTACTTGGAGGGTGGAATGATACAAAAGCAGCTTAGAAAACCTAAGGCAATATGTGAAAAAGGACTTCTTGATACGCCATTGTGCAATGTGTGACTGTATGGGAGTGGGAAAGAATGAATGAGGAAGAAATGCATTTATAGATGGGCGAGAGGATTGGGTTAATATTGTGCCCCTCAAACAAGCCGTACTACCAATAGTAACATTATATGACTACTCCCACAAAAAAAAAAAAAAACATTAATGTCAAGAAGAAAGTAGGGAAGCATACAGTGTACAAAATTGCATAAAATAGCATAGCGGGAATCTAACACTCATTTAGGGTGCAACCTTATTGACTATAAACAAAGATTGGTATATAGTGAAGTGAACCAAACAAGGTTCACGTGCCTCTTTTGTAAAAGCAAATTCTAACACAATAGCAACGAACATAGTTGAGAACTGTATTGTGAAGTCAAAAATTTGGTTATATTTTGCCCTTACCACATCCAAAATCAAGACATATGACACTCCCACAATAATACAACATTATAGAGTCCTACAGAACAAAGTTACGCAACTGTGGGGGAAAAAATAAAGACAAGCATACCAGAATATATGGAAGCCAGAAAATGTAAGCCACATCAATAGAAGCCTCAAATTATTATACCATATGCAAATCAACACATTAACAACGCTCAATAACCCTTCCAATAAAACTAGATACCTTTAATTTTTTCAAGGTAAAATATAAATAAAGCATAAAAATCCAAAATTTCATAGATATACCACTAGACATAGGGCCAAAATCCCACTTAAATCAAATAGCCACAAACACTAACAAAATTGAAAACCTACCATGGATTTAAATAGAGTTTCATGTTGTTAAAAAAATGCAGACCCACAAGTTTAGCATACTATCATATAGAGGTCACGGATGGACAAAAAATGCACAAATATGAAATTTGAGTAGTCCTGACAGTATAACCAAAACAACCCTCACAGTTTTGTTAACGTTGAAATTTTATTGAGATAAATTACTAATTGATAGACCAACTAAATTGGCGATTAATTTGGGTCTCAAATTAAAGTCCATAGTAAATTTGGGCTTTATAAAATGGGCCAATCCAAATGAATTATAAATTTTTTTATTTATTTTGGATTAGATGATTGGGCTAAATTAAATTTTGATATGGCCTATTAGTAAATTAAGTCCATCTCAAGTGGTATGCAAGCCCAAAGGAAAACTCAAGCTTCATGTCATCAACCCCTAATTTGTGCCTATAAAAAGAGGTATTGGGAGATACCATATATCAAGAAATTCACACATCAAGAGAAATTCAAGCATCAAAGCTCTCAAGTCCGAGCTCTTGCCCCGAAGAAGTACTACAACTATAAAAGTTCTACATCTTCTTCAAAAGCATCCAAATTCTGAAGAACTTGATATCAAAACAAATATTTGATTTCAAGAAAGTTCATGAGTTCATCCGCAAATCTAAGAGAGAACTATGGATTCGATTCAAGAACAAGCACCAAGCTCTTGAATAAAATTCCAAGGAGAAAATCATAGGATTAATCTTTCATTACGAAGATATTTCCAAAGATTGTAACCACTTTTTATTTTCATTAAATATTAAATTTGTCTATATTTTTCTTGTCTTGTAATTCTTTTTGTAGACTCAAAATTTACGTGAATAAATTTCTAGCACGCTCAGTGGGACAATCTCTACCTTTCATTTCTTTTTCCTAAAATCAAGGTTCCAATTGTCATTTACGAATTGTCCATGGCATACACTATGGATATTGTTGCTGTAGTTGATCAATCTTTCACAATGGGTAGGATCATTGATACTACTCCACTAGATGATTCGAACTTAGCAAGTCCTACAGAGATCAACTCCAAATCATTTCTTTTTACTATGTTGCCTAGGATGGTGACAAAAATAACTACAGTAAATGAGCAACTTGCCCGAATGTCTCAAGCTATTGTTGATATTCAGAAGATTGTGGAAGATAAAAAACCTCCAAATTGCCCAATTGACAAGCAGACTAGAGTACTCAAACATTCAGGAGTCTACCCAAAATCATGCAACCTTTCTGAACCATGTTGAAAAAGAGAAACAAAAGGATGAAGAACCACTCAGGCATGACTTTGTGCAAAAATCCAACCGCTCTACAACTTCTATTTCTATGTTATATATTCAACAATTACAAAATATGATAACTAACACCATTAGGGCTCAATATGATAGACCTTCACAAAACTCGCTCATGTACTCAAAACCATACACTAAGCGGATTGATGCTTTAAAGATGTCGATAGGCTACCAGCCACCAAAGCTTCAACAGTTCGATGGAAAAGGCAACCCGAAACAATATATTTACCCATTTTGTGGAAACATGCAACAATGCAGGAATCACTGGTGACCTCCTTGTGAAGCAATTTGCAAGATCGCTTAAAGGGAATGCCTTTGATTGGTATGTTGACTTGGAACTCAAATCTATTGATAGTTAAGAGGAAATGGAAAGAGAATTCTTGAACTGTGTCTATAGCACCTATCGAATCATAAGTATGATCAAACTTACCAGTGCTAAGTAGTGGAAAGATGAGCAAGTCGTTAACAACATCAATCATTAGCATGCACTAAATCTAAATTGAATGGATAAGTTGTTAGAAGTTTCAACAATAGAAATATGTATCCAAGGGATGCATTGGGGGCTTTTTTATATCCTTCAAGGGATCAAGCCTCGAAGTTTTGAAGAATTGGCTACTCATGCTCATGACTGGAATTGAGCATTGCAAATCATAAAGCTGCTTTTCCAGTAAACTACTTAAAGAAAAAGAAAAGACTCGAAGGAGGATGAGGAGTCCTCCAAAGCTGCTATGAAAGAATTCATGGCAATTAAAGCAGCTCCTGTCAAAATCTCTACAAAAAGTAGAGATGAAAATCTTGAGGATCAACGCATGTGAATTAAAGGGCATCGACATATGTTGAAAGAACTACAAGAAAAGGACTATCGATTCCTTGACTCTAATGTTTTGCACAGCTTTGATGAGTTGTTGGTAAGAAAGATGATCGAGTTACCTGAGCCAAAATGTCCTAATGAAGTTGGTAAGGTGAATGACCCTTAATGCTGTAAGTATCATCGAGTTGTTAGCAATCCTATATAAACATGTTTAGTGGTCAAGGAGAAAATTATGACATTGGCAAAAGATGGAAAAATAGTCCTTGATACTGAAGATATGGCGAATGCAACCAGAAAAATTTTCATTCCTCATTCATGTGGGCATCAAAGATGCCTTAATTTAGAAGCATAAATCCAATCTTGTTCAAATTAACTGATGAAAAAGAGAAGCTAGATACATGACCTGCTTCTGAAATTGAAGATAACGGTGCGTGGATGCTTGTGATATGCCAACAAAGACAAAGGCAATGTGTTCATCAACTTCACCTATCAATCTTCAGCAAACAACATCCCACCAAGTGCCATCAGTTGAAGTTAATGGGAAGTCCAAAAGGTTTTCATGCTAAGCGATAAATTTATTAAGAAAAAGTTATCGGGATCCCATAAGTCTAGAAGACTTTTTTCTTATAAGATTTTTTGAGCGAAAAGTCAAATCAGCATTGGGCGGAGTGGAGAGCTAACATTCTACTTCTTGTTGTGTGGTCATTGCATTTACAGATAAATATTTGTTGCTAAGATTAAAGGCCCATAATTAACTATTCGTTATCTCTGGATTTATGCAAGATTAGAAAGTTAACGGCATGCTCATAGATGAGGGATCGACGCTTAACATCATGCCAAAGTCTATTATGAAACAATTGGGGATCATAGTTAAAGATTTACCTGGCAGTCGCTTGACCATTTAAGGTTTCAACCAGGGAAGCCAGTGAGCTATTAGGATGATCCCCTTAGACCTTCAATTGGAGAATTGAAAATGAATATTCTATTTCATGTCATTAATGAAGGACTTCTTACAACTTGCTGCTAGGAAGACCATGGCTTCATGAAAATGGAATTGTTCCACCTACCCTTCACTAATGCTTCAAGTATTCAAGGAATGGTGAGATAATAAAGGTTGCTGGTGACACAAGGCCATTTACTGCGGCGGAATCATACTTTGCAGATGCCAAATTATATCTAAACCTGAGTTCAATGCAAGAAACATTACTGTCAAGAAATCTAAGCAATCATCCTATTAAAGGAAAGCATGTTGAACCTATGATTCTGTAGTCTAATGATGAAAAGTCCAAGATGTTGATTGCTACTGAAACTTTGTCAAAGAAAGTCTTTGAATTTGAAGGAGTGCTTGATCTGCCAATATATCGATATACCCTTCAGTCACATCGAAAATATGAATAGAAGTCATCTAGAGCATACTTTGCATCACTAAAAAATAAAAGGGAACAAATAAAGAAAACTCGAATGCCTTAGTTGAATTTTCTCCTAGTGGAACCCAACGTCAAAAAGTTTCATGAAATGTTTGATCCAAAAACCTATAGTCTCTTGGCTAAGTTTGGATATGACTTCTCCAATCTGTCTAAGCTAGAGGAGTTGAAACCTGAGTTGACATGAGAAAAGATCCATGGTCTCAACAAAGCACATCAATGTTACAAAGTTAGGGGTTTTGTGTTGATAAGCGAAGGACCAACTTAGGATTTGCACCAAATGAGCCAATTAGAATACGTGTGACAAGAAAAGACAAGTATGTTAGTATCCAACATATTGTAGCTAAAAAGATGGAAATGATGCAAATCAAAAGTCCAGTGATCATCACATCTCTCTATTTAATTGGCTAAGTGCACTCATCACCCAGCGAATGGGAAACAAGTTTATGTTAAAATGGGATGACCTTTATGTGGTGAAAGAAACTTACGCAAATGGTTCTTGTAAGTTGGTGGATAAAGATGAACTGCGCATTGGCCCTATAAATGGCGAGTTTTTGAAGCGCTATTATCCATGAAGAAGTATGTTTCCTGACACACGAGCCTAAACTATATATTACTCCTGACCTGCATGAGTACAAACTATATACGATGCTTACCAATGGTAGTGCATGTGGATAAACTGCTAACCTACTGCACGGAAAGTATTTCGTGTGGCTAAAATGTAGAAATACTTCACTTTGTCCAGGATGGCTAAATTATGAATACTTCTAGCCCACATGAGTATAAACTGTGTATAGCCTCTCCTCAAAACAAAAAGATTCTTTGAACTACATGATGACTTGATCCCCTTGATGGGGCACGTAGGCAGCTTGGAATTTATTTTCTGAGTTCAGTCACATTGTTAAATAAGTTTGGTTTATCTTAAAGATAGCTAATTATTTGTAAGTTTGAGTCAATTCATCTAATCGTTCGATCTCCTCAGACAATTTAGCAACATGTATTGAGTGGTTTGATTGACCCTTGGAGGATTGAGCATCCACGATGGCATCGTACAGACATAAGGTAGTGCTTCTGGCTTTGGAGAAGTCATTGTCACCCCGAATCGTGATGCATGGAGGTGGTTCACTTCAATCTTTGATATCCATCTTTATGGCTTTGCTGAAATTTTGAATGTAAAGCAAGTTATTTGGTGAAGAAAGAACATGAAGAAAAGAAGAAAACAACTCAATGTTTTGCTCCAAGGAAAAAGAAACTGCATCAATATTCTACCTTTCACAAATCCAAAGATTATTTCAAATTGTGGTCCACCAACTCTTGATTGCTTGTAAAGCCCACATAAAATTGATGAAAAGAAGAAGAATCAACATGGTAGTAGAGTTGTCTTTTCTTGGACAAATTTACAAACAATTCATGCGGGAATTTGTGTAAGGTGAACTTGTAGAACCATGGCAAGCAATTTTCACCAATTTATCAATCAAGAAACAAGCATCAGGCTAGTTGATGGATACCAAGTACTCAAGTCTAAGGAGACTTCACTGCCTTGCTTCACTGCTGACTATGAGAAAAAACTAAGCAATGAGATTGTTCTCTTATAGATGCTCAACCATAGCTAAAGTACGGAAAACTTCCATATCTCCAAGAAGCTTGGAAAAGGAGCAAAATATGAGGACAGGATAATTGCCTAGCACAAAAAGAAATTAGCAGCATGTTGCCATGATTGAGTGATTGCATAGAAAGATCTTTACCATGAGGAAAAGAAGAAATACCCATGAAAAAATAAAACGTGCCACTACAAGAAATTTTACTTTTGGTGAGGAAAATATTTGTTACAATAAGTTATTTTTTTGTCACAGTAACTTTTTGTAACGAAAAATCTTCGTTACAATATTTGTCCTCTAAAGCTCGATGCTAAAAGTTTAGGTAACAAACATTCCCTTTCGTCACAAATATATTGGTAACAATGGATATTTCGTTACGATATCATTAGTTCTAGTGACAACTATATTGTCACAAAAATATTGACATTCGTTACAAAAGATAAGCATTTGTTACCAATAATCAATTTTAAAATATTTTTTAATATATATTTGTAACAGTAAGTTCGTTACAGATAGTTAATTATGACAACATGTGGTCCTCACCAATACTCACAATTATTAATATTTTATATTTTATGATGAATACTAATTTTTGTCACAAATACTAAATGCGACAACATAGAATCCTTACTAAAACGAACGTTTGACCAATGTTTTTATTTGTATCAAAAGGGTTAGAAACCAATTTTCGAAACCTGAACTAAAATTTTATTGTAACTATCTGGAAGTCCTTACATATAAACATTATATCACATAAAACATGAATATATAGAAAATAAAATTCAAAATAAAGAAGTGTCATGCTAAGCTAACAAAAGCAACAACTTAGATCACATAAGCATAGTTGAAATTAAAGATATCATCCAAATTGTTACAAAAGAGAATATAAAGAAGTTATAAATATTGTAGCTTTAATGAGACAAAATATAGTGACATGTTTGAAAAGGGTATTCATTGAGTGATCAAAATATACTAGTTTTCATATTCATATCGCATTCTCCATTCTTGCACCATTTACTTCAAAAACCTGCAAATATAACCAAAATTTAAATTTATTAAAGGTAGAACCTAGAATAAGTAAAAGTAAGCAAGATAACTTGAACAACTCATATCACAAAATTCACAAGCATGGAAAACTTATGCAAAGATATCCACTTCATAATAAAAGATGAGAAACAAAATGCTAAGAACTTGAATGATTGGCTTCAAAATTAACAATATCAGAGCTGTTGAAATTTTTTTGAGACAAAGAATTTTAGAGTATCACATCAAAGCTAAAGTTAACACTTGTCCAAAATAAAATTGCAATAAAGTACCTAGTTGCAAAACAAGTTTCTCAACACAAAGTCTCCAATTTTCTTGCACCACTTTGTCATCTCCTGCTCGTACATAAAGGTAAAGAGAAAATTAAAAAAAAAATTGAGATACGAATACATGTTTTTAGTTTAATTCAAATGTAAATTCAGCAGAAAATTTCTGCTATTTTTTGGCTGAAAACTGCTGAAAATTCAGCTATTTTCAGCAGAAAAATAGCAGAAAATTTCTGCTGAAAACAACATGATTTTCTGCTATTTTCAGAAGAAAAAAACAGCAAAAATATGCTGTTCCCTGCATAGCAGATTTTTTTTTTTTTTGCTGAAAACAGCAGAAAATTTCTGCTGAAAACCAAACCAGAAACTGGTTCACAGTCCAGAAACCGGACAGAAACCAGAAACTGGTTTCTGGACTGTAAACCAAAACCAGTTTCTGGAAAAAAAAGAAAAGAAAAGAAAAAAAACAGTCCTGTTTCTGGACTGGAAACCAAATCAGTCCAGAAACTGGATTGGAAACCAAATAATGAGGCAGAAAGTATAATAATTCTTATGATTTAAATGTGATACACAAAAATATCATTTTACACTCTTTTTGAGCTTTCAAACATTGAAAGCACTAAATTAATGTCTTTCTTTCATTGCCTAACTTTGAGGTGCACAATTTCAAAAACAAACAGATCATTCTTGGAAAGTTAACAAAAACAGAGACAATCAACTAGTAAATATCCACATCTTTGATCACTTTAAAAACTACCCAACATCCCTTATCTAGAAATAACCCCCATCCCTCCTCAAATCAGCCCCTACCCATTAGTTTGATATATTATTAATCTCAAAATAGAGCAAAAACAGAAAATAAAAAAAGAAAGGAAAACCCATAAACACTATAATGGATTGAAAAGAAAAAAACAAAACTAAAATGTGCAAGGCATGGAGAAAATGAGGGGGAAATAGGAATAGAAAGATTACCTGACCAAATGAGACACCAAATTTGAGCCAACCTAAAATCGATTGAAGAAAAAATCCAAAAAAAACAGAAAAAAACAAGAAAGGAATTGAGTGATGCCATTTGAAAATAGAAAAGGGGGAAGGAGGAGAAGAGAAAGCAACACACAAACACACATACACACATAGGGGGGGAAGAAACGTACCTGCGATTGCAACCAAGAGAAGTGAAAGAATGAAGACTTATGAACAAATGAAGAAAGTTAGGGCAATAAACTAAAAACCGGGAAGAAGAAGGGAAAAAAAAAAAAAAAAGAAAGAGAAAAAAAGAGGGAGAAAAATGAGCGCCCATCTTACCGCCAAAAGCAAATTTTTGTGATTAGGTGACAAAGTTAAATTTATTGTAATAAATGTCTTCTTATGCAAAGTATGTATTGTAAATATAATTTTTCTTTTCATTATTTCTGTTTTAAAAATTAAAATTATTTCTGTTATTTTACTTAAAAATTAAAATTATTTCTATTATTTTAATTTATAAATATCATAGTGTTTTTCAAAATATTTAGGACCCGTTTACTTTATGATATGGGGTGTGGAGTGATAGGATGAAATGAGGGATGAAGAGTAGGATTAATACAATTTTATATTTTTTATATTATGTTTAATTTGTGGGATGATATGAATGATAAAATTAAATTATTGCATTGAGAATGTTTACATAAACACGAATTATAATACTTGGATAAATCATAAAAGACTAAAGTACCCATAGTTAAAATATTTTCTATTTAGCAAAAAAAAAAAATTAATTTTTCTCCATTTTAATACAACATCCAACTATTTCTTCTTTTTTCCAAACATAAAGAAATTATTTTTAATATATTTCCAATCAAAAACTAAATATTTCCAAGCATAAATATATTTTTAATATTTAATATTTTTAATTATTTTTAAATTGTTTGATTGGCTCCGCAATAAGAAATTATTTGAAGTTGCAGTACCAAAGGCGTGATAAAACTATCACACCTCAAAGGTGGGATGCCTCATCCAACAAATAGTCAGCACAATTGCGAGCTGATGGGTTATTATAGGGTCTAAATCCTAAAAAGTAAATATGAAATAAGACAGGATGTGGGCTTTCATCCTACCTCATCCAACAAAGTAAACATGCCCTTAATATACTAAAACTAATCGTTATTGACTAATAAAAATAAATTTGAACAACCTAAATAAAAAGATTTTATATTATAAAATCAATTCAACAAATTCTTAATTAAGAAATTATTTCTATTTTAGCCAAAAAAAATTAATTGCTAAATTTTTGAATTAAAAATATTTACATGGATTTTTTGGATATAAAAATTTATTATAAGAATTCTTTTAGTTATTTTATCTAAATAATATCAAGAGAATATATGAAAATAAAAAATATCTTATATTTTCAATTTCATCAAGTTTGGTATAATTAAAATATAAGGCAGCATAAGTTATAAACTAGACAAGTACAAACTTAAACCTAAGGAGACGGGCTTACATATACAGTATTTATTTTTATTTTTATTTTTTTGTTATTAAATGTTGGCTATTTTCATTTAAAAATACTTAGTTATTTTGATAAAGAGAAAGTTTTCATTTTGATTCAGCAAATGAAATTAATGAGAATCTAACCTTTTACCTCAAACTAGTAGTTGTTGCACACGATTCCATGTGTATAAATTTTTTTTGAGTATTATATTTTTTATGCATATTTCTCCTTCGTTATATTATAACTTAATTCATAACAAATACATATTACGTCACATCTCAGTCATGGCTTTTAAGTTTTAAGAATGATATGTATGATTCTTCTAATACTTCAATGAGGATGGATATATGGTTTGGAATAGAGGTATAGCTTTTCTAAGTGTTTGTGAGAGTACTTGTGGGAATGATACAATTCTTATAAGTTTGGTGGGTTAGTGGATTTCATAAAAAATATCATTTCAGCCTTACTAATAAAATATTTTTGCAAAAAGAATTCAAAGGATAAATTTGGAATATTAATAACATTGGTATCCAAACTATTTTCATGGATTAAATTTTTCATTTCACTCTTCGGATTGAATTGTCTATTTTAGTTGAAAATTTAAAAATAACTTTCAATTTAGACACAAAACCCTTTCTTTTGATAACAGTTTAGATAATCATCCCAAATTAACTAATATCTATTACATTGGGTTAGGCTCGAATTATCCAATCCAAGTATCCTTCACTAATTTTAATCAAATAGTAATGCTTTTTTACAATGATGAACTTTTTTTGTTACAAGTTTTATATTTGTCACTAAAGGAAAAAAATTTCGTGACGATACAACATTATTTGTAACGAATATTTTGTTTTGTCACGTAAAAATAACTTTTTCGTAACAAAACTTTACTTTTTGTAAGGATAATTTCTAATTGTCACTAGAAAGTTACCTTTTGTAACAAAATACTACTTATTGTAACGACCATTTCATTATCGTCACAAAAAAGTAAATGTTTGGTAACGACATTTGTTTGTGACAAATTAAACTTTTGTTATAAACTTTTTTGTTATCTAAAATGCAATTTTTTGTAGTGTGCAGAAATATTGATGATGCTCTTCCATTTCTAAAGATGAGAATTTTCCATGTCCTACGAGATTCTTAAGAACGAAACAGAATCTACTGCTGCACGAGTTTGCTATGAGTTCACTGAGGATGGAGAAAGAAACGAAAAACAAGATTTCCATTTGCGCGGCCGGATATGTAATTGGAAGGAAATAATACCACGGGCTCCGAAGTTCAATAGTAAAAAATATATATATGAGAGAGAGAGAGAGAGAGAGAGAGGGGGTATGCTTCTGTTAATTAATTCGAAAGCTGCAGATTTTACTTCTCAGTTGCCGCGAAGGAAATCGCGTAGAGATATTCACGTGGGATTTGGCAGGCAAAGAAAAAATTGAAAGATGACAAGCTAGCCACTGAAACCACAGCTTGAGTTCATATAAATGTAATTGAAAAAAAAAGGGCGAAAGAGAGAGAGAAAGGAAGGAAAAAGAAATGGGAAGAGACAAAGTCCTGCACAAGAAGCAATGCTGCTCACCAAGGAAAATCGATGCTAGTTTTCTTCACCTTTAAAGGATAAGAAAGGATGTGGGCCCATGTATGTGAAAGCCAAGAAGGAAACAATTCATTTTCCAATTGTTCAAAGAAAGTAATTTTTCTACTCAAGCTTTGAGAGGAAAGCGTGGGCCCTAGTTGCTTTGGAAAGGTGAAGAAAAAAAGTCCCAAACATTACATTACAAAATGCTAGCTGCTGCGTGTATGTGAAAGCAGTTCAGACATGGGCCATCCATCAACTTTATTCTATAGGCCTTTATCCTTGGATAATTAATTTGTGTAGCCTATTAAATATATAAATTTGTGATGATTACTTCGAATATCGCCTTTCATTCGTATTTTGGCATGTCATTCATCAAATTTTGAAGTGAAGACATTTGTTGATTTTGAAATTTTATTGAGATGAATTACTAATTGGTAGCCCAACTAAATTGACTATTAATTTGGGTCTCAAATTAAAGTTCAAGATAAATTTGGGCTTTATAAAATGGGTCAATTCATAATGAATTATAAGTTTTTTTATTTATTTTGGATTAGCTAATTAAGCCAAAATATTAGTAAATGAAGTCTATCTCAAGTGGTATTCAAGTCCAAGGGGAGACTCAAGCTTCATGTCATCAAACCCTAATTTGTGTCTATAAAAGGGGGTATTGAGAGAGATACCACATATCAAGAAATTCACACATTAAAATAAATTCAAGCATCAAAGTTTTCAAGTCCAAACTGTTGCCCCGAAGAAGTAGTGTAACTACAAAGGTTCTACATCTTCTTCAAAAGTATCCAAATTCTGAAGATCTTGATATCAAAACATATAGTTGACTTCAAGGAAGTTCGTGATTTCATCCACAAATCTACGAGAGAATTACGGATCCGATTCAAGAACAAACACCAAGCCCTTGAATCAAATTCCAAGGAGAAGAATCAGAGGATTAATCTTCCATTATGGAGATATTTCCAGAGATTGTAACAACTTTTTATTTTCATTAAATATTGAATTTGTTTATATTTTTCTTGTCTTATAATTCTTTTTCCAAACTCAAAATTTGTGTGAACAAGTTTCATTTTCCTCCAAATGTTCCAGGAATAAAGTCAACAAAAGAAGAAGAAATATGATAGTATATATACACACCAACACACATCAAGAAATCATACATTCTAAACAAAGCAAACTAAATTTCAACCTGCTCACGAAAACCATCGACAATAAATTAGGCCAAACTTACTGGAGAAGAACAACATACCAACCATAATCCCTTAATCCCTAATGTTGTGGTAGACTGAGCAACACAACACCAGATATAAAATCTATCCTAGTTTTCACCTTCGAGAAACCATTGGAGGAAAAATCATAAAAAATCTTAAGGATCCAGAATTATTGCCCCAGAGTTAACTAGGTCCATTTACTCAGACAAAAAACACAAAATAAGACCAAAAAACCCATTGGAATTGTTTTCTCCATCACGATTTTCCAATAGTAGTAGTGGGATTGTAACTTAATGCCTTCATTTGGGTGTTTTTTCCCCTACATCCGTATTGAATCTCACCATTTGTGGAGAATGAAAGATGAAAATGGAGTTGGGATAAGGGGAGAGAGGAGACATGAGAGAGAGATGGGAGATAGGTGTGAAAAGGGTAGAAGGCTGCAACATAGGTCAGTGCGGTGGAGAAAGAAAAATGAAGAGGGCTTTCAGTTAATAGGTGAGAATTTGAGGGGCTTTTTGGGCATTTACTACAGCAGAAAATGAATGGAAAAGTCTTGTATGTTTTGGACATGTTCTTCCAGAACAAGCTTAGTCCGGAAGAATGTTCCCAAACAATGCCTTAACTATCTATCTATCTATCTATGTATCTAAGAACCCAACTATTAATTATCATTATATGACTATGAGAGAGCCAAGATATTAGTTCTAAATTTTAAAAGAGTGGTATTTTATGACTTAATATGTCTTCAATTAATTGAATTAATAAACAAAATAAAAACAAGGTAAATTTATCAATCAAATGTGAAATAAAATTTTAAGACATTATATAGTTTTCGAAAATTGCCATATTCAAATCGATTTTAGTTTTCCCTACGCGTTTTACTTCAAATGCAATTCTCTTTCCCCTTGTTGCAACTGGATTTCATCTTCGCGTTTTAACATCTATTCAACATTTGGAATGGAGTTGCTGACCAGCACTAGACCAGCAAAATGAAGTCCGGTACTAGTCCGAGTTTTTAAGTTAAAATTCTCTCTCTCTCTCTCTCTCTCTCTCGATTATGTTATAGTGAGTATCAAATCGAAATTACCGGAAAAAAAAATTAGTAATTATCAAACTAAACAGTTCTAAATTTGATTTAGTATTGAATTCAGAAAATTAGCATACCCAAATTTTGGTTGATCTAATTTTCATTAGGTTCAGACGTACACTCTATAATTGGGAGACAATAATGACGTGTGCATTTATTGGACTCCGAAATTTTTGGGGTAATGAAATATAGTTATGAGTATATTATTACAAAATACACCCCCAAACTCATATAGAATGATCCATACGCAAGTTCATTGCCACTGGTACTAATGGCAAGTTAATTCCGTAGTTTTTAGTTGCTATACGTACTTAAACCTGCTATGGGAAAAGTAAGAGATCTGCTTTTTCGATCTCAAATAGAGGAGTCAAATCATCGTCCACCATTTTAGATCCTACTTTAATGTGATAAATATGTGGTAAGTGTATTTGATTTTTCATCAACTTAATTTTATAAAAAAATATTTAATATACTTGGCATATATTCGTAAAATGAAATAACTAATAAAATATAAAATGAAGTAGAGAATTCAAGTTGGACATCACGAGTTGAATAATATGCATTATAAATGAAATCCTCTGCTTATTAATATTAGTAAAAAGGTAAAGGGGTAATGAGAGTAAGAATTGAAATGATAGTAACGAATTATCACTATCAAGTTATTTTGCTTTTACAAGCTTATTTACAAAGGATATACGAGATTACAATATATTATTACCAACTATAGCGCTTTATCCATTTTTTTGGAGGATTTTCACCAGAAAAGTAAATACCATCGCTTCTAACTGACCAAAAGCAGCTAAATGAGGTACAATCAAGTCGCCATTTTGATTTATAAACATCAAAACTTAGAGTTTTCGACTGCCACCTCAAAGTACAGAAAAATAATGTTTTGTGAAAAAATGTTTCGCAAAACTTGAAATTGAAGTCTCCATTTGAATAAAGCGTATGATTTCCAAGTTCATTATCCCCAGATGCACAATGCAACAACAATGGATCCTTAGAATCTGGCGGGAGATTATCGATCACATGAGCGTGATACGTTGCAGCAAATGGAACACATTTTTTGGCCATTGTTGTTTGAAGCAAGCAAGTTAATAAAATGAGAACAGTGAAAATGTTTTTCTCAAAAACATACCTCATGTTGTCTGCTAGAAAGAATGGCATATACTATAAGGTGTGTCCACCATTCATCTCTCTAGTTCTTAATATATACATCCCTAGTAGTCCCAAATTAATGCCATCTTTAAATGTTCCCAATCCAAGGTATTACAGAGAAACTGAAGCCATTTGGGAAATCAAATCAATGGTTGAGATTTTGTTAGGAAAAAAGAGTAAGCGGATACTAATTACAGCAACAAGAAGATTCTCTATTATGAAACAACAATTTAAGCATTAAATAATCATTAAAGATATTAAGGTTCTATACAGAAAATTTTTAGATGGCTTAACTTCCTAGAATATAATATGCATAGGAGAAATTATTGTGCAAAAGCTAGAGAATCAGCCATACCTACATCATATGACTAATATCGCACAAAATCGCAACTTATTGTCAACTTTAAAGTGCCAATGGTACCAATGTTGTTTCTAATATCGGCTGAAGCAACCAAACAAAGTTTGAAAGGGATTCACAGTTAACCTGATTAACTTCTTGAAACACTCTTATAGTTTATAAGTAACAATATATGTTATAGTTCAGTTAAGATTATATTTTCATTTTTTCCTAAATTCATTTACTTCATATTACTTATTATCATTCTAAGATAATAACTAGTTGAGATTAAAAGTACTTAAATTCTAATGGTATGATAGGAATGCAGTGATGAAATATGAATTAAATTATGAGTATTTCCCTAGCTAGTACTCATCTATACTCATGCTTAGTTAAATTTAAAGATGGAAATCCCCCTTCTCATGGGAGTCGTTATTTCGAAATGTACGAATTTAATAATTCCTTCTCTCTGTATGGTTTTAATAATTCCTAGTTCATACTAAAAAATTTACATTTTTCTTTAACAAATTAAAACTGCCCTTCAAAATTTGAAAAAGATTTTGAAACTTAAAAAAGAAAAACGTCGCTATATGAATAATTAATATTATATTTCAACTTATTTGATCGCTTCCTATTTTTATTTAATTAATATATTTTATTTTTAATAACACTAGTAATATTAAATTATTGAACTTATAGTAAAAATAGATATAATAAGTAAGAAAAATAGGAATAATTTGCATGTTTTTTCCCCGTACCAAAATTCATATCTCAATGATGAGAAGCCAAGAAACTCCCATCGTCGCTCTTTTATGGAATGTAGACTATGTATTATACAGGGTTTGAAATATACGATTTTCTAGATCCTGTACCCATGATTGTAACTTGTCCTCATATAATTACTTTTTAACCATTCATATCAATTTGATTTAATTTTCACCTTTGAACCATTATAAAGTAAAGAGCCATAGTTCTTTCATGATTTTTATAAAGAATCATCTTTTTTTGAATAATAAATCTTAAAAAGTAAAATAAAAATTATTACCCTTCTAATACTCGGTGACCAAATTAACCTTATTAATTTTAAGAAATTAAAATTCCTCTTTTCTTAATATTAAAATTTAATTCAAAAATATTAAGCTCTAATTCAATCAGAAGAAATAAATCTTAAGAGACATATTTAATCACAAGAAAATAAAAAAAAAAAAATCCTAAGAATGAATTCTATCGAAAGAAAGTTTGAGAAAACTCGTTTTGAGATAGCATCTATACATTTCGAGAGTCAAAAAATGGAAAAGGTTAGGTTGGCACTGGTATATTTTCTTCTATGTTATGCATAAATTTATTTTCCTTCCATATTTTGCTGGCTCACCCAGTCGAGGAACAGGAAACTCCTAGTTCTTCAACGATGTCTGCGGTGAAATCCCTAATCCAAAAACAAGAAGACCCAATTCAGCTGGATAAAATACACGTAAGTCATTTTCTCTAGCCCTATCTTGTATCATTTCATCACTATTCGGTGCAATTGTATACTTGCATTACTTCTTGATCCACTTTTTGATTGCTAATAAGCTAAAGATTGGATGTTGAGAAGTAGGTTTCCTCAAAAATTTGATGGGTAGGCATGCTTTGATTTTTGAATCCATAATTGCTCTAAAAGATTCTCCGCGGAAAAATTAGGTTGACCCTTTTTTCTGGGTCTGGTTGAATCTGCAATAAAAATCATTTTTTGTTTTCTAAATTGTGGTTAAGTTCTCACTGAAAGTAAATATATAAATCTTATGTTGATTTTGCCTTGAAATTTTCGGTAAAATTGATAAGGAACGGAAAAAATGGAGGGAAATGGAGCAAAGTGGTCGAAATAGGCTTGAGAACACACCCCGGCACATTTTGGAAGGACGACATGCGCCAGGGCGCGAGGTAAGGCGTGCGAAGGCATGTACATGGGCGAAAAGGGCACAAAAAAATACGTCGTGCACCCCGGCGCAAGATTTTTGCGCTGCGGCATGTAGTGAATAGTAACTTTGTGCCGGGGCGCAATGTTTTTACCCTAGTGCAAGAAAGGTGCGTTGGGGCACAAGTTTTGTGTGCCCTAGCGCGCGGTGCAGGCCCACGAGCTTTGGGCTTCATTTTCGGGTATAAATTTAGCATTTTTCTTCCAGAAAAGTATCACGAACATAAAACAACAACTTCTTTACTGCTTTTGAGTAATTCTCTCAAGACGGAGTTTAGAACGAGAGTGTTAGATGTTTTTGTGAGATTTGTGGGATTCAAATTTGTACTTGCACTTTGATTTGATATCAATAAAATTCCTTTTCTTTGTTGGGTGGATTTGGTACGTCGCCGAACCACATAAATCTTGTTGTCACTTTACATCAACTTACTTTACTATTATTTCATTGTTTTCGCAATAGATCCTCCTGGGTTACAACAAAGTGGTATCGGAGTAGGTTGGATCAGATGTCAGGAATGAAGTACTAGGTAGAGAAATTCGATAGGAAGAACGACTTTGGGCTGTGGAAGATGAAGGTTCACGCCCTCTTATGTCAACAAGGTTTACAGAGAGCGTTAAAGGGCAGAGATTCCTTGTCGGAAATGATGAAGGACGAGTTCATGGTGAAGGCTTACGGTACTCTGGTGTTATCATTGGCGGATAACATACTGAGAGAGGTCGCCATGAAAAGTACGCCAGCAAATTTATGGAAGAAGCTGGAGAGTCTATATATGACGAAGTTCCTGACAAATCAGCTGTATTTGAAACAATGATTATACACATTGAGGATGAAGGAAGGTACATCTATTACTCAACATATTGATTTTTTTAATAAGGTTATTCTAGATCTCACTAATATAGATGTCAAAATTGATGATGAGGATCAAGCTTTAATTCTCTTGTGTTCTCTGCCAAAATCTTTTGAGCACTTGGTTACTACTTTGTTGAACATGAGAGATATGATTTCAATGGAGGATATGAAGGCCTCATTGAATTCCAATGAGTTGAGAAAACATGTCCTGGGCAGCAACGATGGTGAAAATGGGAAATGATTGGTGGCAAAAGCGAGACTAAGAGAAAGGGGAAGGAGTAGAGGCTGATTGAAGTCTCGAACCAAGCCTAGAAATGGTGACAAGTGTTTTAGGTGCGGTGGAAAGGGGCATTGGAAATGGAATTGTACGGAACGAGGAAAGGCGAAGGATGCAGGTGAAACTTCTAATCAGAAACGGGATGATGTCGTAGGAATTGTTGAGGATGAGTCTGATGGTGGGCTTGTTCTCAACGTTGCTGAAAATTTACTAAGCTCTGAATGGATTTTGGATAGTGGCTACTCCTACCACATGTGCCCAAGAGAATATTGGTTTACCACATACCAGAAATTTGATGGTGGTAAGGTGTTTATGGGAAACGATACTTCTTGCAGGGTTATAGGAATTAGCTCAGTTTATATCAGGATACATGATGGGGTAGTAAGGACCCTAACAGATATATGTCATGTTCCAGATCTGAAGAAAAATCTGATATCGCTAGGTACTCTGGACAAGAATGGTTGTGAGTACAGAGCTCGAGATGGAGTTCTGCGGGTTTCCAAAGGTGCGCTGCTTATCATGAAGGGAGAAAAACGCAACGGCCTTTACATATTGCAGGGAAACACAATTTTTGGTACTCTGGCATATGCGGTTTGGGCATATGAGTTAGAAGGAGATGTCAGAACTAAGCAAACGAGGTTTACTTTTTGGAGAGAAGACTGGAAAACTGGATTTCACAAGCAGTATGTGCTGGGCAAGCAACATAGGGTGAAATTTGGTACTGCAATTCACAGGACCAAAGGCACCTTGGATTGTATTCGCTCAGATCTTTGAGGCCCTTCGCAGGTTCCTTCAAAGGGAGGTGCAAGGTACATGCTGACATTTATAGATGATTTCTCACGAAGAGTATAGGTGTACATACTGAAGCATAAGGATGAGGTGTTTGTCAACCTCAAGCAATGGAAGACCTTAATTGAGAAGCAGACAGGAAATGAGATCAAGCGCTTGAGGATTGATAACGGATTGGAGTTCTGTAACAAGGAATTTTAAGAATTCTACGAGAAGGAAGGAATTGTGAGGCATTGCATAGTTGTACATAAACCATAGCAAAATGGAGTTGCAGAACGGATGAATAAGACTATCTCGGAAAGAGCTAGATGTATGCTCTTTAATGCCGGATTGTCCAAGGATTTTTGGGCAGAAGCAATTAACACTGCATGTTATTTGGTGAATAGGTCACCATCAACTACTTTAGACTACAAGACACTAATGAAAGTTTGGTCTGGATCTCCTGCTGATTACTCAAATCTCAGCGTATTTGGGTGTCCAGCCTATGCTCATGTTCAAGATGGGAAGCTTGAGCCAAGGGCTAGAAAGTACATATTCCTAAGCTATGCAGATGGAGTCAAAGGTTATCGTTTGTGGTGTAATGATGACAAGGGCTCCAAGATGATTATCAGCAGAGGTGTGACATTCAATGAGTCTGCAATGATGAAAAAGGTGGAGCAATAGGAAAGCAGTCAACAGGGCATTAAGGGAAATGTGGAGATTCATATTGATTCTCCAGAAGTTTCAAAGGGAAAATAAAAGGAAAAAGTGGAGATTCATAGTGAGAGCACATTACCACCTAATCAACAAAAGAAAATTGAACCACTACAAAATTATCGCTTGGCTCGCAATAGGGAGAGGAGGCAGATCAAACCACCACAGCGGTATGCTTACTCAGATCTGGTAGCTTATGCTTTGAGTTCAGTTGAGGAGTTTGTAGGAGATGATCGAGTCTCATTCAAAGAGGCAATTTCCAGGCTAGATTCTGATAAATGGATTGCAGTTATGAGTGAAGAGATAGAGTCTCTACACAAAAATAACATATGGGAGTTGGTTGATGTACCTGGAGGACAGAAGATTGTAGGTTGCAAATGGATCTACAAGAAGAACGAAGGGATTCCCGGTATTGAAGATGCTAGATGCAAGGCGCGATTGGTTGCTAAGAGTTTTACTCAGAGAGAGGGAGTTGACTTTCATGAAGTATTCTCCCTAGTTGTAAAATATACTTCCATTCGTGTTTTACTTGCCATGGTTGCTCTATGTAATATGGAACTGGAGCAGATAGATGTGAAAATAGCATTTTTGCATGGTGAGTTGGAGGAACAAATATACATGAGTCAACCAGAAGGATTCGTTGTTCCCAGAAAACAAAATCAAGCATGTCTTTTGAAGAGGTCATTATATGGCCTGAAGTAGTCTCCCAAGCAGTGGTATAAAAGGTTTGATGCTTTTATTACCAAGATAGGATATACTAGAAGCAAATTTGATTATTGTGTATATTACAAAATTTGTAGTGATAGCCTTCTCGTATATTTGTTATTGTACGTTGATGATATGTTGATTGCCTCTAGAAACATATCTGAGATCAACCAATTAAAAGCTTAGTTAAGTGAAGAATTTGAGATGAAGGATTTGGATGGTGTAAAGAAGATTTTGGGCATGGAGATCATGTGGGACAGAGACGTAGGATTGTTGTACTTGTTTCAATAGCATTACATTGAGAAAGTACTAGAGCGATTTGGGATGGATAAGTCCAAGCCAGTTAATATGCTACTTGCAGCTCATTTCAAGCTCTCATCAGATCTATCACCAAGTACTGAGAAGGAGGTGGAGCACATGTCAAATGTGCCATATGCTAGTGTAGTAGGTAGCTTGAGGTACGCCATGGTGTGCACTAGGCCAGACATTTCACATGTAGTCAGTGTTGTGAGCAGGTATATACACAAGTCAGGAAAGACTCATTGGCAGGCTATGAAATGGATCATGAGGTATCTGACAGGCCTTGCAGACAAATGTTAGGTATAGTCAATTAAATTCTACTACAAGAATTATTGGCTATGTAGATACGGATTATGCAGGAGATTTGGACAATAGAAGGTCCATGACGGGCTATGTGTTTTGTGTATCAAGTTGTACGGTTAGCTGGAAGGCGACTTTGCAGTCATCAGTTGCATTGTCCACAATAGAAGCTGAATACATAGCTTTGACTGAAGGCGTTAAGGAAGGCATTTGGCTAAAGGGGTTGATCGATGATATGGGTATAACTTCTGAGATCACTAAAGTATTTTGTGACAGTCAAAATGCCATACACTTGTCAAAGAATCAAGCATTTCATGATAAAACAAAGCACATAGTTGTTAGGTATCACTTTGTTCGGGATATAGTGTCTCAAGGAGTCACGTTGGTTGACAAAGTTGGGACTAAGGATAATTCGACAGACATGTTGACTAGGGTTGTTTCAAGAATCAAGTTCGAGAATTGCTTGGATTTGATTAATGTTTGTAGACTCAGATAACAGGCCCTATAGGGGGCACGGACAAAGAAGAACGAAGTAGCGAGACTTAATAGTGGAGAAACTAGATGGTTGGGCACTCTCCAATCCCCTAATGCCTATCCCTACCCCGCCGCTCTTTACCCTGATGTAAAATAAAAGCTTGAAAACGAGTTGGCTTGAGTAGTCAATTCTGGGAGCTCTTGAAGTCCACCGGGACTCACAAAAAAAACAGGCAGCTGGAATTATGAATGAGAATTTCAACTCAAGGTGGAGAACTATTGATTTTGCCTTGAAATTTGAGGTAAAATTGACAAGAAATGGAGCGAAACGGAGCAAAGTGGTCGAAATGGGCTCAAGAACACACCCCGAGGCGTTTTGGAAGGACATCGCGCGCCTAGGCACGAGGTAAGATGCACTAAGGCGTGTACATGGGCGAAAAGGGCACAAAAAGACATCGTGCGCTGCGGAGTGCAGTAAACAGTAACTTTGCGTTGGGGCGCAAAGTTTTTGCCCTAGTGCAAGTAAGGTGCGCACGGTATAAATTTCGTGTTTTTCTTTCAGAAAAGCATCACGAATATAACACAAGGGCTTCTTTACTACTTTTGAGTAATTCTCTCAAGGTGGAATTTAGAAAGAGGGTGTTAGGTGTTTCGTGAGATTTGTGGGATTCAAATTTGTACTTGCACTTTGATTTGAGATTAATAAAATTCATTTTCTTTGTTGGGTGGATTAGGCACATCACCAAACCATGTTAAATCTTATTGTCACTTTACATCAAATTACTTTACTATTATTTTATTATTTTCACAATGGATCCTCCTGGGTTACAACATTTTATTTGTTAAATCAAGTTGCTTATTCAACATTCTGGTGAGCTTTGACTTTGAGTGCTGAAGAAGGCGCTTGGTATTGGATATCTCAAAATGTGTGAGGCATTGAGGTTTCACATGGCGATGCAGAATTAAGCTCAAATTGATAAAATGAAGAAAAGAATTGGTTAATCACAATGTAATACTCTCGTTAAGTTGTGTGGCCTTATGGAACTCTAAATTTTTATTAATTGATTCCCACTTTTGTTAAAGTCCTAAGGCATTGTGGTCTTTTATACCTCTGTTTTAGTTTCAGTGTCCCGTTTTGGATTGACATGGATTTATATGAGATGAAAAACGAAGGCTTCGGGATCTTTATATGTTTAACCTTAAGTGAGTAATGATTGTGAGTTAGTTTGGTGACACTGTTAGTGATAAGGTACTTTTGGCAAGAAATTGTGACCTTAGGAAATGGGCATATTTTTGGGTATTCGAAAAGGAAATGGGAACACTAAATATGAGACAGAAGAAATGTTAAAGGAGTAATTGTTGTGTATGACTAAAATATTTAGCATTGAATCATTACAATTATGAAAGCATACCTAAAAATTAGTGTTACCAGTTTGATGGTTAGTGGGATAGTTTAGCTTCTCAACAAAGATTTGTTCTTTGCATTTGGAAGTAAGTTTGCTAACTCTGCGTTTTTATGTCAAAGTGTGCTGCTGTTGTGGAGACTATCGCATATGACTGTTTTGGAGACTGCAATGAAAGTCCAACAGTTTCAGCAAAGAAATTTGTTGCTACATGGTTCGTGGAGATGGTTGATGAAAGAATTTGTATCATATTTTGGAGTGTGTGATGCATACACGAAGCCTAGGTACCATAATTTGTGTTCTACTTGTTTGATGGAAGAATGAATTGTTATGATCAATTTTTCTATCTTAATTTATTTGATTGTAATTTCATTTCCTCTCAGATATCTTTCGCTTGTTATGGATGCTGCCACACCGTCTGCAGACTGTCTAGATCTGGTGCATGATATACTGCTACCTGTAATTATTAAAGGCAAAACTAAGCACAAATTGAATCACCAAGAGGTATGTTTAGTTTTTCATATTTTTATAGGGAGCTTGTATTTATCTGAAAAATGCCTTGCACAAATGTGTAGCTTTTTTATTATTGTTATTTAAAAAACCTACTCCATTTGATTTGATTGAGTTATTTCTCATGGAAATTAGTCTTTTCTGTGCTGACACATGTGTTGTCCCTTTCCATTGGATATATGTGTCTGCAGGGGCTGTCCTCCCAAATTTTAAGCATTCTCTGATTGCATTAATAAATATTTAAGGAGTTGATCCCCAGGAAAATGAATGGAAGAACATTGTGAATTGTACGAAATAGTTTTATCTTTAACATGACCTCCCTAACACAAGAGTTATCATGTATCATAGATGACGACTGTTGCAAGCCACAGGAGTCTCAATCTCTTATTCTCTCATTCTCTTTAGAAATAAAGCACTGCCTATGCCTTTTCCTTAGCTCTGTCGTCCTAGTGGAAAGTAGCTAAACTATTATGACATATTCAGTTTTTTCTGCCTGGGTGTCAACTTTGTATACCCTTAGGTAATTGTTAAGGATAGCTAATTACACTTTGCCAAAAGGGACAGTGCATCTTTTTACGAGAACGACAAGTCTCTCGATGAATCATCACCCTCAGGAATAGTTGATGTGTTTGGACCTGCTACAGGAGTGGTGGCACCAGCTATTGCTCCTGCTTTGAAGCATTACATCCCTTTGCATGACATACTTTCACCTGAGGCACAGTCAAAGTTATGCAGATATTTTCAGGTGAGAAAGTTCTCAAGGTTACCTTGCATTTATTTTTGAGCCCTTCCATCAATTTATTTGGGAAATTCTTTGTGCAGAATGCTACAAAGAAGAGGTCTAGAAGGCACTTGGCCGAAACAGACGAGTTTGTTTCCAAAAATAATGAGACCGTATTGATGGATCTGGTGGCTCTTTCTATAGCTTATAAGAAAATGAAATCACTTTGTATGAATATTCGAAACGAGAATTTGACTGATCGAAATCCATAAGCAGGGTCTTCTTCCTAGGTGTTTGTTTCCTTTATAGTGATGCTATGTCCCGAATTATAACTTGCTGCTTTTTATGCATTACTTGGATTAGAGACTCGAACTTTCAAATACTTGATCTCTGCAGGCCAATTTCATTTTTGTACATGCTTTGCAGTTTTTTTCTCCGTTATCTTTAGTAAAAATTATATGTTCTTCTATGTATAGATCTTGCTGCTTTAGGGGGTTAGACTTAAGGAATTGAATTCTAACTTTTCATGTTTGCACACAACTAAAGTTCGCTAGACTGCTCAGTGGTAATTATGTCTATTGTTAGAAGTAGGCAATACAACCATGTTCATTCATTTATTTGACAAAAGGGCCTGTTTTCTAGTGCTAGAACGAAGACTGGAGAACACATAGAATGTAATCTTTTCCCATCTGTGGGAATAAGCTGAAAACCTGACCGTAAAACTGCGTGATTTCATTAGGTTGAAAACTATGCATAAATGACGGACTAAACTCTCTTATTTTGGTCCATGCCGTGGAAATAAAAGCTGTTTAAACTGAGACATGCAAATGCTTGGAAAACAGGAAAAGTAGAGAATCCCTCATAAAGTCAACATTTTTCTCTGCAGTTAAGTTGATGAGGGACTGTGGTCGATGCATTATGTTGTGAGATTCTTATATGTTATCCATAAGCTGACCATGTACTCCGTATTAATCTGACTGGCATTGCCAGTGTCATTTTCCTGTGGTTTTATGGGAGCTTTTGGACTAAAGGGCTTATTATCTTCCTTGGAGGTGACGTTTTCTATAATGCTTAGCAGTCATCTGTATGCCTTGTTATTTTTCACTACGTGGAAAAGCCTAAATTTTGAGTAATATTCACACTTAAGGTAGGTGGTTTGTGAAAATGCAAGATTTGCAGTCCATAGAAAACACAAAACTCCATCAAATCTGTCAAGTTGAAGAAAAATGACAAGCCAGAACACAACCAACTTCCATGCGGATTGCAGCAAACATTTGAGACTCAACATCAAACTTCTCTGCATCAACATAACAGGCTGTATTGCAGCAATAATTTAAGACCAACAACAAATTCATCTAATCACAAATGCATCAAGCACATCAATTCCAAAAGTATTTCAAAATAAATCAATATTTCAAATACCAACTCATCACACAAATTGTCAATTTCCATGAAGCACAAAGTCAAAATAGCAATACACTTACAGATTTCGAGAAGGTCAATTTCTCTTTGTACATAGAAGATACTAACTTAATCATTAAAATATATTCATAACTAAAAAGCAGAAGTACACCAAAAAGACTAAAAACTGTAGCACAAAATAAATCCACACTGGAGTAGTACTTTACCCTCAAAGGTAAAAAAAGAAGATACAAACACGAAAAAATACAAAAAGGAAAATAAAATAACAAATTGATATGAAGAAAAACATAGGATGGAAAAAAGGTAAAAATACGCCTTGATCAATCTTCATCATCCTCAACTTCTATGGGTGGAACTATAGAGTGTGGTGGTGTGAATTATGGTGGCATATGTGGCATAATGTTAGGGTCAAATCCGAGCATTTGGCTTTGCCATTGAAACATCTTTTCAATCGCCTTGCTACACTAAATGTTATACACCAAGCATTGCAGAAACTCTATCTGCAGCTGCTCAACCTGTGTTGCCAAGTACTGAATTCGTTCTTTATTGGATGAATGCTCGGGAAACATTAGAGTGGGGTGCTGATGGACCTGCACCATAGTCTTTCACTGTTTGAACTTTAGCATTCTTGAAAATCTTTTGGATAGTTATCTCATCAATCATAGGCCTTGGTGGGAGCAATTTTGCATTTTTATCCTAAGTAACTCTCGCTTTCTTACATAAACAAGTGATTAGCAATACTTCCCTAGCGGAATTGGCTGTCCGTATAATTTCTCCGAAAATGAGTTTGCCAATATCAACAAGCATGCCAGAAGCTATGACATATAATAATTTGGCATCCCTTGCTATTATATCACTGATGTGTAAGCTAGGCAGAATCCGAGCGGTCACAAAATGCATTCAAACCTTGGCCTTCTTTTTCAAATCCTTAAATTTACAAAAGATATGAAGGCCCCTTTCTACTTTCCATTTAACACCCTCAATGCCAAGTAAAAAAATTATTTCCTCAAAATTGAATCTCCCTTCCATGTATTTGTGAAACAGATCATCATTTATCTCTAGAATCCCATAAAACCTGTTAATCATTTTACTACCAAATGGTACTAAACATCCTCAAACAAATACCTTGTCACCTTGGTATTCTGCTAAAAAATAACTGTTGTACAAGGGAGACTCATCAAAACCTCTATCTAGAATAGGTCTCTTTGCTGTCAATCCCTTTTGATACTGGTCGGTAGCTTTTAATGTCACCAATATTCTTTTATTGAATCCCTCTAATAAATTAGTTCGGACTCTTTTTGGTGCCATTCTGAAGAATAAGATAACCAAAATTATGTATGTAAATATCAACAAGTAATCATATCCACAATTAACACAACAATCAATAACCTTCTAAACACTAAACTCCCCACAACAATCAACTATCATCAATTATTCAAAGTAATACAACATCTATAATTCCATTTTCATAAAATTGCTCAAGCAACACTTCAACAAATAATTACCATTACAATATCCACAATTATATAAGAGCCTTTCTAAAATTTTCAACACAACCAACAAACCCACTTCATTGCTCAAAGCTTAAAAAAATTTCACAAGAAAAATTATGCCCAAGTACTAAAAGTCAAAATTTATTGAAGATATATGTGCAAGGACGTAATATTCTTCCAAAAAATTAGATTACTTCACAAGTGGGTTTTCTCGCACAAACAATTTTCAAGCTTGATTATCCCGATTGAAGCTAAATAAAACCTACTTGTGAAATTGATTCCTAAAGAGTGGAGATAAGAATGGGCTAATGTTTTCTAGAGAAAAATTTGAGGAATTAATGGAGGATTTTGAAGGATTTTTAGTAAGGTTTGGAGAGTATTTGTGTTTTGTGAGGGAAGGGGTGGTCGAGTGGGAGAGAGGAGTTAAGGAGGAAAAGGATTTTATATTTTGTTGAATTGATTTAGTTTAAGGATTTTATTTTCATATTTTTTTTATAAAAATAATGATTAATTATTTTTCATATATTTGAAAGGGTGCCGGGTGCCCATAATTGAAACGTGGGCGCCATGGCACCAAACATGGGTGCTGCCGTGCCCATGTTTTGTCTTTGGGCACTGGGCGCCTAGGATACTTGGGCGCTGCGGCACCCATAACTGAAATGTTAGCACCTCTTCATTATTTAAGAATTTTCTACATTTTTAAATAAATATTTGGATAATAATAACAAAATTAGTTTAAGTCATTTTTTAAATAAATTACTCTTAATTTCTTAAATTAGTAAATTTTTTAACATATTGAATGCTCTAATATAAACTTTTTTTGGTTGTTTAAGTTGATTCATGTCAAAGATGTTTCGATTTTAATAATTCAAATATTTAGAGTAAAATATATATAGTACTAGGGACAATATAAATTGTTATATTTTTAAGATATATAAATATGGTAATAGGGACAATTTTATTTGTCAACATTGCATTAACCCAAATCGACGACTTATGCCTTACCATGGTGATACTCTACCATTGAGTTAAAAGGGCTTATTTGATGTAATTCCCAAACGAGTGACTATGTATATAAAATCTATATATGTACATATATTATATACATAAATATATGTAGTAGACTCATAGTGGCCGAGTTTTGAATAATCAAATGGATTTGCCTAGCAAGTCTAGAGTAAAATGAATTATTTCAAGACTGGTCCTAATTTCTTTTATTGAGATGACCTCTATCAAGATAAAATTCAGTTGATTGATACATAACATACATGTACACTTACCAATTCAACATAAAATAAATTTCAAGATATTTCATCGAATCATGTGATGAAGAGATTCTACTTGTCCCCTTAACAAAAGTCTTAGAGAAAATTTTTGATAACTTCTTTATCCTGCTTACTAGATTTATTTTAGTAGATTTGTATAGAGAATGATGGAGAATGTTGATTCTAATGAACAATTCATGAATGCCAAATCCAAAAATTCTATACAATTTTAAAAAGTGAAAAGATCTCCCGACTCTAATCATATCATTCCATTATATTATATATTGACAATTTCAAAAAACTGGTCATACTATGATCATAGTATGAGGGTAGTTGGGCAAGTTGGCCTCCATCATTTAGTGGTTTAGGACATCTCTCTTTCAAGGAGCCAGTAGGGATACGAATTCCCTTGGGGGTAGGGTACTATGAAAAGAAGTTGATCATAGATTACCAATAAGCCTAGAATTGATTCTTCTTGGGTCGATGCTCGAGTGATTAATGGGGACGGACTATACATTTGTTGGATTATGTCTACACTGGTTCAAATCCAACTTGGCCAAATAATTCGCTAATCTACCATGAGCTGGTATGATCTCCTTGTCCTTTATAAATACCCCATACAAAGATAAAAAAGAATCAAATTTTCTGCTAGATCCCTTATTTCCTTGGGATTGTAGTTCAATTGGTTAGAGCACTGCTCTATCAAGGCAGAAGCTATGGGTTCGAGCCCCGCAGTCCTGATGGATCCAATATTCAATAAATATATCAATTCATTTTTCTCTTTCTATGAACTAACTAGTAAATAGAGTTGGGGCCATACTTTCATTCCTAAAGCAAAAAGGTCTTTATTTCTTTTTTCTTTCCTATTTTTCCATTTTGCTTTATTGTTTCCTTAGGTTTGTAACTGTTTGATTAATCGAAGTGGAAAGGCAATCTGATGATCCTTCATTAGATGATTGTCCAAGGAAGATGCAATGTAGGTTATAAAAAAAAAGAAAAAAAGGAAACAGATGATAAATAAAGGAATTTTGGATTGATTGGGTTAGGAAATCCAAATTTTTATTCAGTGTGGATAAAAGAACTTCTTATGCTATACTATTCAAATCTCAACGATGAATTGATTTGATAAATTAGATATTATTATTCATAATATTGATATGATTAAAGATCATCGAGAGCTAATTCATTCATTGAATTTATAGATGAAATTTATCATCTCTAGTGGATTAAATCCCGAGTTATTGCGAAGTAAAAAAATCAATGAGATTATGGAAGTCAATATTCTTGCATTTATTGCTAAAGCACTATTCATTCTAGTTCCTACTACTTTTCTATTTATCATTTACGTAAAGCAATCAGCCAAAATGATTAAATCAATTGAATTTTCAAATGAATTTGAATGAAAGTTTCTTTCTAAGTTCTTGTAACAAATTGATGAAGTCAAATGAAAAGGATTTCAATTTAATGTCTTAACTTAAATGAAATACGCAAACTATAATCGGCAGTATTCTAAGAAATAGATAGTATGGTAAGAAAGAAATAGAAGAATCTTTCTTTCTACCATACTATCTATCTCTTAGTCTATAAACTTAGTTTATAAAGTTGTAATCTAGAATAAAGAAAAAGGCTTTCTATAGATCAATCTACTCTCTTCATATATGTGTATATTAATTCCATATATTATATCGAATTGACATAACACCCAATTTGCTACATCTATTTGTTTCGACCAATTTGACATAATTCTTATCTTAGGATTCTAATTACTTTCCCTTGACTAATAAGGAAGAGGAAACCTCACCGATTTTTAATGCCCAAACAATGATATGAAATAAGTTGATAAAGCAAAAATCGCCTTTCTTAAATTAGAAACCAAGTAGTAAATGTCCAATATGTGACTCGCTCGAGGCAAAATCTTATTATTATATAGTCTTTTGTTAGGCAACTACTATCTCTATGTCATTTCTCACAAAAAGTGCGTATACGCTTAACAAAACAACTTATTTGAACAGTAAAAGTAAAGGGGGAAAGAAATTAAAAAAAGGGTTTGGTCTTTCTCGGCATCCATCTATAAAGATAGTAAGAGCCCATTCCATTGATTGAGATAGAAATTTTTGGAAGAATTTTAGGTTGCAATCAATTTCCAATCATCTGAATCCCTTTCTTTTCGAAATACAAACATGGGAATTGTTGAAATATCTCTTTGATTGAAAGAGTATGATTCATAACATAGATTACTCCATTGGACTCCAATAGATTCAAAATTCAGAGATTTTTAGCTAAAATAGTTCAAAATAAGTTGCGGAATGATCTATAAAACAATTGATATGGTTTGATTCCTCAACTCAGTTAGTAGTACTTCTAGAGCCCACTTCTTCCCCACACTATGAGTGAAAGGGAAAATGTAAAGACTACCATTAAAGCAACCCACACAAGACTTACTATATCCATGTGAATTATGTTACCTATCTTTATAAATACGAAGGAATTATTCCATTAGTCCTCACTAATAATAGTGGAATCAATGGCGTGGAGTCAAAAAGGGATTCTGACCTAACGCTATTGAGAAACCAGTCCAATAAATCGATTATGATTTTGAATCAAGAATGATTAAACACAAGCAAAATATGTAGTAACATCCCAAGGAAATGGGAACATGTAGGAATAAGAATAATAAGGCCTATTGTTTTTTTGTTTTGTTGACCTTCGTAATTAAAAATAGAAGGGGAGAAACCACTTGGATATTAGAATGAAATGTGAGACAAGAAATGTTATCTATGTATTTGTTTGCTTTCATACACCTTATATTATATATAGGGTATAGGATATATAGAAAAAGTGTATTATCCACGAATTTTCAATCGTGGATAAAAAGGTATTCTTAACATATTGAAACAACTGCCATAATTGGTATCAAACCAATAATGATTCATACAAGCTAAATCTTCTAATCGATAATTAGGCCAAAGAAGGAACTTTCGTTTGCTTGATTTTCCTCTCTATCAAGACGACTATTGTCATGTGAAACTTGGCCACTATTTTTTACATACTTTCCATTCCAAACTACTAGTTTCTATCTGCATCATTTCTATTCTTCAAATTGAATCAAATTAGAATTCTCAACTTTCTACTATGTTTGAATGATAAAATATTTTTAGGAACAAGCAAATCAAAATGGTTTTTGTCTTTAGTTCCAGTTATTCTTTGATGTACTAAACTAGCTTCCTCAAAATTATTCTTAGAAACACATCTTTGCTCTTGGTATTTGTGATTAGTTTGGTGTTTACTCTTATGAACTAATGAAATACCTATGGTTTGATACATAATAAATTGTCCATCTTTTTTTCCAGACAGATGAATGGGTTCTATAATCAATTCTTTTCCTTTTCATCAATTCTGTAAGAGGCAAATTCTTCTTAATCAACATTATATCCAAACTAATTTCTCTCTTGTAAATTGAGGATAGAGTAATTTTTCTGGGATCTCTCAATCTACCTTGACATTATCAATCATTCTTTGATTCAAAGTCAGGGCTCATCTCAATTGAAAAGGCAAATAACGTTTCAGGAAGAGATCCAGTTCTACTTTTATGGTGCTTTTTTGTTGTTTTTTCTTTTTCCCTTTTTTTCATGTCTGATCTTGTAGAATTTTCTTCAATATCCTTTTGTTGTGAGAGAACGATCTAAGATCTCCTTCGCTTGTGGGTTCTTTTTCGTCTTGATTTCGATGCTATCAAAAAACATCCTTTTTCCTTTTCATTGATACTTTTAATTTCACTACTATTTTCATTTCTATTCAATTTAAAAGAAGTAATTTGCTTGGTATAAACCAGGATTTCCTTTACATGCATTATAAAGTAACACAAATTTCGGTAAGAAGCAATGTTCCCGATTCGATGTGGGATGGTTTAGAATTTTTTCATTCATTTCCATCTAATCAAACAATCTTTTTTGGGAGTTTGGTGGATTGATTTCTAGAATCATAAGATAAAAACGATCTTTTTTATGAATTATTTGAGAATTATTAGTACGAATTTGAGTATTTTGATTCCTACTGGTATCGATCGTGATCCAGGCCTTAGTATCAACTTTTTGTCTAAGATAAAAATTGAAAATTTTCCAATCAAAATACTTTTAATCGGTCGCTGTTTCCATAGATAGAATATCAACTAGTCCTAAATAATTATTAATAGGGATGTTTCTTAGCATATCAAAAAGGGTATCTTTAGGAGTTTTATAAGAAATGATAAAAAAAATCTATTCTAAAAAACCTTTTATTTACTTGCTCTTTTTCTATGAGCTTCGAGGAATCCCTTGTACTGCATTCCTAGTCATAATAGGTAGATTTTTCTTTGAAAAGGACTATTTATTTGACTTTACCACCTCTTTCTTTGTTTTTTTAGCCAAATTGAATTGATGCGGCTTTGTTACTATTGCCATATTTCAATGCCATAAAATGGATCCATTTTTTTCTATTTGAAATAAAATAAAATTGGGATAGATATTAGCATAAGTAAGTGGGTAATGCAACGAACTATAAATGCGCGTAACAAATAATTCTATGAGGAATTATTTGTCTTCTTAGGCTTCGATACAAGAAAGGGGAGTAGAAAATTCATTTTCCTATGTCAAAAGAGTAATGATTTTTGAAGTTGTTCATCAAAAATTCCTAGTCTTGGTTTCGGCTTTTTAGATATATTAGAACATTTTTTTGTCCAATTTATTATGTGCAATAAAGTAGTGGACAAACAAGAAAGTCAACTTATTTAATGAGCTTATAAAAAATTTCAGTATTTATGAGATATTAAAATAAAATAAATAGGGTAAGATAAGAGTTTACAAAGTATTTGTATGATATCTAATCTTCATAAATATATATAATCTAGGAAATTGAGTGATTCACCCTTTGTTCTAACTTGCAAATTACCCATAGATACTATCAAGGTCAAGGAAGAGGTGTTTTGAATCAATCAATGAAGTTCATGTTTCAAAAGTATCATCAGAAAAAAAATGTAATGGAGTTTTTTGAAATAGCAGGAAAAAAAAATCCACTTTGTCATTTAGATGGAAAAAAGGCTCTGATTATTAAGAACCCAAGAGGCCTTTTCCTCTCGATTCAGACAAACAAAGAAGGAGATCCTGTTGAGTTCATATGCTTTTATGTCTACAACTCAATTCATCTGATTATTATAGGGATGAACCTAATCCGAAATATGAACCATAAAAGAAAACACCCATTAAATTGATCACAAGAATACTAGCTACAGTACCTATTATCCAAAGAGGAACCCTTCTAGTAGTATCGGTTATTTACTCCACCTCTCTCCAATTTCATCAAGTGGTCATGCTAGAGACATAAACAGTCATGGATAATTGTGAGATGAGATCCTTCCGAATGGACTAAGAGAATGCCTAGAATTATTCTTTGTTTTCACACATTTTCCTAATTGAAGAAATAATTGGAAAATAAGACAGTAAGTACAAAAAATGAGTAATAATCCCCAATAGAGTTTGGTACGATTCAATTCAACATTTTATTCGTTTGGGTTGGATTGTTTCATAGCTCTATAATCCAGGATTAGATTTATCGTTGGATGAACAACATTACTGATATTAACCCCCCAAAAAAGATGGTAGGTACAGCTAGGCCGTGAACAACCAACCATCGTACTGTAAAAATTAGATAGGTTCGATCTATAGTCATTTTATTAAAGTCTCCTCAAATGATCTACAAAATTGATCGAGTTGTTCTAAAGGATCAAAATGGCCAGTTATTAATGGAATTCCTTGTCGGCTCTCTGTGGAATACTTATTTGGCCAAGGGCTTGCAAATACATTGTAAGCTAAACTGATATTGACGAATAACCAACCCGCAAGGAATATAGAAGGTATAATAATGCTATGAATGACCCAATATTGAATATTGGTAATAATATTAGTAAAAGAACATTCTTGTGTGCTTCTAGACATGCTTAGCTCCATATATTCTTGTACAGTCAAAGGGGGCCGATCCTGTAAAAGATGAGATCAGTAAAAGGCAATCACTGAAATTTATTCTTTGTGGGATCGTCAATATTGTATCGATGGCATCTTTATAGTATACTGGATTAGTATAGCTATTCTTCTTCTAACACAGCAATGCAATTTGAATCAGTATCGAAAGGAAGTACTAAATAAATTATTTCTTCCTTTCCTTTACCTGTTGATGTAAAATGATGCTGTATTTAATAGAAAATTCTTACAATGAAAGAGATTATCATATTTCCACCATTTAAGTAAATGCGAGATCTAGAAATTTACTTTTCATAGTTGTAGAGACAATTTTTTGTTGGAATCCCCCCCTTTTCATTTTAAGGAATTAGTTAATCGTCCAATAGTAAATATGAGTAGTAGGTCCTATTTGATGAAAGAAAGCAAAGAAAGAATAAAATAATTGGAATCAATAGTTGTAATGAATTGTTAGATTGGATCTCAATCCAAATCTAATCTATCTACAAGGATGAGACTGTATTTTAAAATATGGAAAGAAAAAAGAGGAAAAATTGTATTCCATAATAATGGAATTTACAAATAATAATTCAAAAAAAGTTTTATTTTTAAATGAAGTTACACGATCCAGTTTGTATTATCAGTTTATGCTCAACGACTCAGTTGATAGGAATCGTGAGATGGCTAGATGTTAGAAATGATAAATTAATTTGGTTTTATGTGTCTGTCACTTATCTTTGTCCATGCCATTTATAATGATAGATGATTCAAAAACTTTCAATTGAACTTATTCTTTCAATTGGTATTTTTTTATATTTTCCTATTTTACAAAATGGAAACTTAGGTAAATGCTTCAGAAACATATGTATAAAAATACCATATTTCATTTAGCCTCGCCTTGCTGACTATAACTAGTTATTTTAGTTTTGTACTAGTGGCTTTAACTATAACTTCAGCTCTATTTATTGGTTTGAGCAAGATATGACTTATTTAAAATTTCTGTTTGAAAGAAACAATTTAGAAAGGAAATCCTTCTATGAGATTCCATGTGTTCTATAGTTACTTACCATATCCATTGTCAATTCTTGGTCATTGTGGTTCACGTAAATTCGAATTAATATTTAGGTATACATATTACCTTTTTTTTTTCTCCTTTTCAAAAAATTGAAATGATTGAAATTTTTCTATTTGGAATTGTGTTAGGTCTAATTCCTTTTACTTTGGCTAGATTATTCGTAATTGCATATTTACAATAAAGGCGTGGTGATCAGTTAGACCTTTGATTAATTGACCCTTCTTTTTTACATTGGCCTCCTCCTTTCTTTAATCCACAAGAAGTCAAATTCGAATTGATGTGCAAATGACTAAATTCATTTCAGTCTAATTCAATTTATGAAGAAAAAATCAAGCTCTATAGGATTTGAACTTATGACATCGGGTTTTGGAGACCTACGTTCTACCGAACTGAACTAAGAGCACTTTCTTATCAGAATAGAAAAGATTGTAAAGAAAAGGATTCTTTTTCTAACCCCTAATCCATTTTATATGCATATATTCTATAGTTTCATAAAAATAAATGATTCCATGAAATTTGAATCAATCTCAATTGATTCCTCGTTACTGCTCAAATGAACGGTAATAGGTAGGGATGATAGGATTTGAACCTATGACATTTTGTACCCAAAACAAACGTGCTACCAAGCTATGCTACATCCCTTCAATTGTTCTACAGTGTCATTGTAGAGAATTCTTGCCTTGTTTTCCACATCCTTATTTCTTCCATTGAGAAACACAATTTTTCTGTCCATTTCATTTTCTTGGTCTCATTTAACATATAATATAATAATAAGAAAAGAAAAAGGCTTATTATATATATACGAAATACAGAACCCATCATAAAATAAATGAGTATTTTTTGAAACTACTCACCAAGAGGGGAAGTATTTTTTTTCTATTTTAATTTTAAGAAAAGGAAACTCTTATGGATCGTTGTACATAAGATTTCGTGTATAATTCTCAGTAGCCCTTAACTACATAGGCATCTGATCATATATGCATTATCTTTATGTATTACAATAAATTAAAAAGGAGGTTTTTCAATGCAAGATCTAAAAATATATCTCTTCGTGGCCCTAGTACTAAGTATGCTTTAGCTTTAGCAGGTCTATTGATAGAGATTAATCATTTTTTTTCTCGAATGGGTTGACATTCCCCTTTTTTTCATTCTGATTATTGACATCAGAAAGAATTAAGAAGATTAGAGATATAACCAAATATCTGTGGCTAATTCCTCCTCTTCCTCCACTTCTCTCTTTTTTCCCTTTTTTCCCCTAATTTTTAGGATAAGGGATGAAAGAGAAAGAATAAAAGTGGATTCAACTTCTGCGAGACTCAGGTTCAAATCGAATTAAATGAATATTAATAAATGAGGCGTGGGGGTAGACTCAGGTTCAAATTGAAGTACTGCCCTTTAGGTTGAAATAGAGTTTCGAAATCATTGTCTTACTTATTATTTACTATGGCTTTGCTTTGATTTATTATTAGTTTATTGATTTTGATTTTTTATAGTTGAATTTCAAGTCAGTAACTTCTAACTTTTCCTTCCTTTCTTTATTTCGAATCAAAGTAGAAGAGTTGGGTAAATAAAAAATCCAATGGAGGTTCATGGCCAAGAGGAAAGATGTGCGATTAACGGTGATTTTAGAATGTACCAGTTGTATCTAAAACGGTGTTAAGAAAGTATCAACAGGCATTTCCAGATATATTACTCAAAAGAATCGGCATAATGCGCATAATCAATTAGAATTATAATGCGCATAATCAATTAGAATTGAGAAAATTCTATCCCCATTGTTACAAACATATGATTCGTGGGGAAATAAAGAAATAGATCGAACCAAGTTTGTCTTCTTCTTGAAAGGGAAAAAATAACATTATATAAAACATATTGAAATATAAATAGAACATATTTAAATAAAACATAATCCTATTTGGGGTTAAAATGACAATTAAGAAATAGGATTTTTGAGATAAGAAATAAACTAAACAAAAAAACCACAGATAAATCCAAGTGACCTTTTCTTAAATCCAAATGACCTTTCATAGGCATTTGCCCCTGGTTTAATTGGTGGATCGAATTGATTATAGAAAAATGAGTTTAATTAGTCGATTTATTAGTAAACAAGGAAAAATATTATCTAGATGAGTGAATAGATTGACCTTGAAACAACAACAATTAATTACTATTGCTATAAAACACGCTCGAATTTTATCTTTGTTACATTTTCTTAATAATGAGTAACAATTTGAAAGAACCAAGTCGACCGCTAGAGCTACTGGTCTTAGAACCAGAAATAAATAAGCTTATTCTTTGTTCACTTGAATCAGAATTCCAATCCAACCCCAAATGTAGATTGGTGTTTTGTTTGACAAATCCGAGAATCCAAGTTTTATTATCGTGTCATAAGAAAAAAATGAATAAAAACAAGAATTTTTTATACTGAACGTGTTCATTCATTTTGACTACTTTAGCATATTTTTGCATAGTAACTTCGATTCCACCTTCCTGGAGTTCATTCTCTGGGGAGCTCCATTTAAATTATTTTAGTATATTTTTTCCAATCTACTTTTTTTTTTTTTTTTATTTCGTTGGAAATCATATAAAGATAATTCCTATTTGATGTAGTTATTTGGGTTATCATTTTACGATTAAGAAGCAGCTGTCTCTTGTATAGATCTTGTGTTAATTTACTATAACTATGGAATATTTTCCTTTCTCAAATTATTGCATTTATTCGAGTGATCCACAATGATGAATTATTTCATACCATAAATAAACTTGAATACTCAAGAAATCCATTAGATAGGTGGATTCACATATCTTACAACTAACACAGTCCTCGGTCCTTGGAGTAGAAGTGATTTGTTTAGCTTTACTCCGTCCCGGGGTATTATTTTTAATACATCGGTGGGGCACGCTTGGACACATTGAGTACATCCTATACATGTATCATAATCTTTACTGAATGTGACATTAGATCTATACATTTTTTATCATAAATTTTTGGTCTAGTAAACTAACTTGTAAATGAATCCTATATTCAAATAGCAGACAAATCAATGAGTGATGTTATCAGAATCAATCTACTTCCAAATTGGTTTAGGAGCGAGGGCCAAAATACTTTGATTTCTTATGTTTTTGCAACCGCTATCATACCTTACTCGTATCAAACCTGCTAATTGGAATTAATTTATGAATATTCTAATTTCCATTTTTATGATAAATACTATTTGTTCAACAAATTGGATTGGTTAATATGAGTTGATTTTCTATTATGATAAATTGATGAAATAGTAGCTAGTCCAATAACTGCTTCCGTAGTTGCAATAGCTATAACAAAAATTGAGAAAATGTCTCCTCTTAATTGATGATTATCAAAATTGATATTAACAGAATTTAATATAAGTTCAAGACACATAAGGGCTCTAACCATATTTCGACTTGTGATCACTCCATAGATACCAATAGAAAATAAATAGGCACTCAAAATAAATATATGTTTGAGCATCATTAACCCACTCTTTATCAATCTCAATTCATTTCAATCTAAACAATAATTCAATCAATTCAATTCTAACAAGTTTGGAGCAAAACAAGGCAATAGATAGGTTATAGATTGATATAAAACTATAGTCTTTCTATTCTATTTTAGATAAGAATTTAAATTAAAGGATTATAACATTCCTTTTCCATTGATTCTATTTGAATTCTTCATTTCAAAGATTTTTTATTGATGAGCTATAGCAATTGCACCTATTAAGTCAACTAAATGAATTATTGAAATGAGTTCAAATGGAAGAAAAAAAATTGTTGACAAATGAATTCTAAATTTTTGACTGTTACTTATCAAATCTTGCTCTAGAATCTGATTTGATTTTGTAGTCCAAATGATCCAATACCAGGACGTATCTAGAATAGTAGTAATTAGTGAAATAAAAAGACTTGTACAAACCATTGGAGTAACTCCATCCCGATAATCCAAAGATGAAAATCTTTGTAATATTTTGAACCATTCACAAACATCACAGCAAAAATGATTAAAATATTTATAGCTCCTACATAAATAAGGAGCTGCGCAAGAGCTACAAAATACGAGTTCGATAGAATATAGAAACAAGACATACGAAAAAAAAATCCTAATGAAAAGGCCGAATAAATTAGATTTGGAAGTAATACTACTGCCAAACTTCCTAATATAAGACCTGATCCCAAAAAGACTAAAAGAAAATCATGTATTGGTCTAGGTAAATCCATTTGATTTTATAGAAAAAATAAATCAAAATATTTCATGCCTTTTTTGACCTAACTAGGAAAAAGAAGTTATCCTAAAAAATACGATACTTCATAATTGAATGAAATTTTAATATGAATATGGGTGGCATTGGTCTAGGTAAATCCATTTGATTTTATAGAAAATCAAAATATTTCATGCCTTTGTTGACTTAAACAGGAAAAAGAAGTTATCCTAAAAAATAGGATACTTCATAATTGAATAAAATTTGAATATGAATATGGGTGGTTTGGATTGCTGTAGATATAGTTATTGGGCTACTCTTATTCTTGAAAGCAGATGTTGAAACTATATATTTGGAAATAATTATTTGAATAGAAATCAATTTTCAATCAAAATGAAGCCACAATTCTCGCCAACCATCTGTTCTTTTGTATTGACCAAGCCTCATTCCTTTAAATCAAAAAATTATTTTGATTTTGAATTTGTAAATGTTTTTTGAATTAAGGGTTTTATATGTTTTTTATTTCGGGTGAATTTGAAGAAATTGTTTGAATTGTGTAATAGTCAATTATTGACACCAGTAACCAACCTAAAGCAATTTGATTATAATTTAACTCGTGATGATCATATGTAGAAAGTTCATGTTCTTTAGTCATTGATAAACAATTTGTTAGGCAATACTCAACACAATTACCACAAAATATATAGATTCCAAAATCAATACTGTAATTAAGTAATGGTTTTTTTCGAATATCAATTTTCAATTTCCAATCAACAATGAGTAGATCTATCGGACATACATGAACACATACTTCACAAGCAATGCATTTATCAAATTCAAAGTGGATTCAGCCTCGGAAGCATTATGATGTGATCAATTCTTCGTAGGGGTATTAAATAGTAATAGATAAATGATTTGCGTGGGAAAAGGTAATCATGAAACCTTGACCAATGTACCTGGTAGCTCGTATTGTTTGTTGACCAGAATTCAAGAACTGAGTTAGCATAGGGAATATAGCTAAATATCTATAAATAATTTTACTTGTTTCTTTCTCTTGTTTGATTGTTTGAGACAAGTTATGAAGATGGAATATTCTATTTCTTTACAGTGAAAGAAATTGGATCTAAGTTGTTAATAATAAATTACCTAGAGAAATATGTAAAAGAAATTTTCATCCAAGAATTATTAGTTGGTCCATCCTCAGTCTCGTTAAAGTCCATCTTGTTGCAATGGAAATTAAAAGAATAAATAAGTTTTGTCTAATGTAATAAAGATACCGATTATTCTTCCAAAAACTTTACTTCTTTTATTTATATCAAAAAGCTCAGGAACAAATATGTATGGAATAGAAAGATTCCAACCCCCAAGTAAATAACTATTACAAATAATGAAGAAACTAATAGATTTAGATACAAAGCAATGTAAAATAAACCAAATTTGATATCTGAATATTTGGTTTGATAACCTGCTACTAATTCTTCTTTTGCTTCTAGTAAATCAAAAGGTAATCTCTCACACTCGGCTAGAGAAGAAATTAGAAAGATGATAAACCCTATAGGATGACGCCACAAATTCCATCCCCAAAAACCATATGTTGACTGCGCTTCAACAATATTAACTATACTTGAACTGTTAGATAATCATAGTCAATAATAACATCACTGTTTGTGTCGCTATTACAGAACTGTACATGAGATTTTCACCTCACATGACTCCTCATAGGTCACAAATAAATATGACCTTTCAACATTATTTATCTTGATGTGTTTTTAGGATCGATAGAGAGTCAAACTCTTATCCTAAGGCTTCACATTAGACCAATGGAATTCTATCTGCTAGATTTATAATCAAAAAGTGCTTCTGAATTGATCTCATTTTTTAAGAATTTTCATTTTTCTTTGTTGATTATAAATTTATCCTTGAATAAAAAAGACTTTTTTGAGGAATATCGCATAGATATTTCAACCTATCATTTTTTATTATGAAAAAGAATTAGATATTGAATTATATAGCAAGAATTGTATTTCTCTAAATAAAATAGAAATAGTTATGAATAAAAAAAAAGAGATCTCTTTTGCAATTCTAGTCTTTCGATTTTATTTCCTTTCTATTCTCCTTTTTCAGAAAAGGAACATTACCCAACATAAAAGATTTCTTCATTTTTGATAGTTATTTACTTAATCGGCAGATAGAAACATGCTCTTGATCAAAATCGCGGGGAGTACTTCTTAATCATTCTACCAAGTTAAAGCCCCAATTCGAATTAGTTTTCTATAAAGAAATATCCTGTTGGATAATTTACAGAATCTCCATTACTAATCCCTTGTGTATCTTGGTCTTTCTAACCATCCACTCATTTTTGTAATCTCTCATTAGGGTAATACGTCCACGGTAATAGATAGTAAAAACCCCATACCATTGATCTTTTGAACTTGCTTCTAACCATGATGACTAATCAACCAATCTTGGGGTAAATAGTCTCGACTGCTTATGTTCACTTTCACTTAATTCTTGCACATAGAAAATGAGATTGAATTCCTTTAACAACAAATTTGTAAGGCATTTTGTTTCACTCATATAACTATTAGCTTAGTTCATCCACCCCAATGATGAATAAAGAAAATAGATATTCAACGCATTAAACTTTTTTGCTAGAAAGAAAAAGAAATAGGGGAAATTTTATGTATCACTAAATTGCATGTAGAGATATTGATAATACACATAGAGTTAATGGTATTTCATAACTAATTAATTGAGCAACGGCCCCTTAATCCACGTAAAAAGGAATATTAATTATTTGATCCATATCCTGATATAACAAGTCCAATGAGAGCAAGACTTGAAACGAAGATCTGAAAAAAAACACCGATACTAAGATCGGCTAGAATAAAGTGATAACTAAAAGGAATTACTAAATAACTTAGTAAAATGGATATAATTGCTATGGATGGCCTAATATTGAATAAACGAGTATCTTTTGTAAAATGGATATAATTGCTATGGATGGCCCAATATTGAATAAACGAGTATCTTTTCCAAATGGAAGAAGATTCTCTTTGAAAAGTAGTTTTTATACTGTCTACCAGAGCTTGAAGAATTCCTAAAGGCCCAGCGTATTCGAGTCCAACATGTTGTATCACTACAGATATTTCTCTTTCTAGCCAAACAATTACTAGTTCACCTAGTGTGATTCCTAATGCAAGAGTAAAAATAGGTACAAGCATCAATATGATCCCATAGGCTTTGTTTAAGGACTCCAATATGGAAAAGAATTGATAGCTTGTATTTCTATTGTCTCAATTATCATTTCAACGATCAACTTTTCCCATAATGATATCTATGCTACCTAGTATCGTGATAATATCAACCAATTTCATTCTTCTAACTAACTGTGGCAAAATTTGCAAGTTGATAAAACCCGATGGTCAAATTTTCCATCTCCAAGGAAAAACACTCTGATCTCCTATCAGAAAAATTTCCAAATCTTCTTTTGGTGCTTTGGCTCTTACATAAAGTTTTTACTAGGACGATTCAAAAGTTGGAGATGATTTTTTACTAATAAATAGATATTCAAAATCATTCCATTTAGGGTCTTTTATTCTATCAAAGCATTAGATTTGTAAATTCTTATAAGGTCCTACTGGAATTCTTTCCAGAGCCTGTTAGATAATTTTTATGGATTCTGTCATTTCACCGATTTGTACTAAATATCAAGCTAATGAATCCCCTTCTTTTTGCCATTGAATCTCCCAACAAATTCATCGTAACATTCATAACAATCAACTTTACGAAGATCCCATTGTATTTCGAAAGCTCCTAGCATAGGTTCTAATAAACCCCAATTTAGTGCTATCCCAATACAAAAAAGCCTGATTTGAATGATCCCATATTAAGAGCTAAATTGGTTAAAGATATGGGTCATAGTTATTACGGCGAATATGCACGGCCCAACGATATTTTATATATTTTTCAGTAGTAATTCTAGGTACTATTGCATGTGACATAGGTTGAGTGGTTCTAGAACCATCAATGATTGGTGAACCGATAGATCCATTTGCAGCCCCTTTGGAAATATTACTTTAATGGTATTTCTTTTGCATATTTCAAATACTTTGTATAGTGCCCAATAAATTATCGGGTGTTCTTCTAATGGTTTCAGTACCTATAGGATTATTAATAGTACTCTTTTTAGAAAATGTTAATAAATTCCAAAATCTATTTCGCCATCCAGTAGCGACGATCTTTTTGATTGGTACCATAGTCGCTCTTTGGTTGGGTATCAGTGCAACATTACCTATTGATAAATCCCTAACTTTAGGCTTTTCTAATTTGATTCAATTGTGAAAAAACACGGCGTGTGTATCTAGTGAATAGTCGCTTCAAAATGAATTCTCCCTAGATGCATCTATTCAATAAAATTATGAATTTCTTTCAAAAACCTATTGTCATTTAATTTAAAAAAGATGAAAAAATCCAATAGATTTAGAACTTCTTTTTTGGTAAATCAATTGTGAAATATTTTTTTACAATGCTCGATATTTGTTTTACATCTTCTAGGTGAAAAAGTTCAATTTTCATAAGATCTTTTTGGCTATTATTCAAAAGGTCCAACAATGTATATATTGTACCTTTTGAGGCAATTATAGACCCTGGGAGACAATTCAGGTTGATAAATAAAAATTGATTTCAATGCTAATTTTATTTTTTTTTTTTTCTAAGTTTATCCAATTTATCATGAAAAGTAAAATAAGATGTAGGAATCGTGTGTTGATTGTCCTCTAAAGGTAAGTTTTCTTCTTCCTTATGTAAAAAGAGAATAAATAAATCAATAAAATTTCAAGAAGCTTCATGAAATGCTTCTTTCGGAGTTAAACTCCTATTTGTCCATATTTTGAGAAAATGCATCTCTTGTTTTTCATTCCCATTCCCATACAAATGAATACTATGATTCACATTTTGAACAGTCATGAATACAACACCTGTAGGACAACTTCCATCTTGAACGTTATGTGGCATTTTTAGAAGATATCCGCGATTTCTCTCGATTTCTAATCCAATACACAAATTAATTGGTTCTATCAAGCTCGCTATTTGTTGTATATTGTCGATGATTTCTACATAAGGTAGTAAGATGACATCTTCAGCAATTACATATCCAAGATCCTTGATACAAATAGACGCATCACAAGTTCCATATAGATAACTTCTCAATACAATTTCTTTCAAATTCATTAAAATTTCATGGATTGATTCTTCAATACTCGTATAGTAGAATATTCATGGGGGATGTTCTCAGATTTTACATGTGTGATACATGTTCCTTCTATTTCTCCAAGTAAAGCCCTTCATATCACAATGCCTATTGTGTCGTGTCAGCTTGGCCTTTCATAAGTGGAGATAGAATAAAGCATCCATAATAAAGGCATTTACTGTCTGCTCTGGATTCAACACACTTCCACTATAGTGTCCCAGTAGATACTGTTACTTTCTCTAGAACCATAGTAATATTATTTTATTTGATTAAATTATTTATTTCTCTTATTTCTCTTGAAATTTCTTCGCTATTCATTTATACACATGTCTTTTTTTGGAGGTCTACAGCTATTATGTGGCAAAGGGTATCTTGTACAAAAGTTAATAGTATACCAATTCTATGAATAGCTCGTACTGTTGCGTCTTTTCCAAGACTGGGACCTTTATCATGACTTCTGCTCGTTGCATACTTTGATCTATTACTATGTGAATAGCATTGTTGTTGCAATTTAAGTGGCAAAGGGTGTCCCGCTTCTCGTACCCTTGAATCCACAGGTACCGACCGAGGACCAGAAAACCACTCAACCCCATACATATGTAATTGTGACAATGATATTATTGAAACTTGCTTGAACATGAATAACTCTCTTTGGTATTCTACGTGCACTCTAACTTGAACCAATATCTAATGCCCACGTGAACTAGTGCTCGGTATAGGTTTTTCCATATTGTATCATCCCATAAATATAAGTAAAAAATATATGGACATATCCATTTCGTGTCAAAATATATTCTTTATTTGTACATTAAGCCCTTTAGAGAGTCTGATTATCCTTGTCTTTGTTTATGTCTCGGGTTGGAACAAATTACTACAATACGCCCCCGCCTATGAATTAGTCGACATTTTTCACAAATTTTACGAACAGAAGCTCTTATTTTCATATTTTTCATTCCTTATCTTAATTCTAAATCTATTTCTTGGTAGAAAATAAGTTTCTTGAAATTTTTCATCTTGAATCGTATTGAATAAAAATCACCTAATCTTTCGAATCCTTGTTTCGGAGTCGATAAATTATACGTCCTTTGATTGAATCATAACAACTTACTTCAATTTTGAATTTATCTCCTGGCAGTATCTGTATAATACTACATCGTATCTTTCCTAAAATATAACTTAGAATAAGATGTTCATTATCTAATTGAACCTGAAACATGCCATTAGGAAGCAATTTAGTAATTAAACCTTCATGAATCCATTTTTATTCTTTCATTGCAGGTAAAGGCCCCTTGAAGTATTAACTAATGCAGGAGAAATGATATTAGACATCTCAACCCCTTTCTTTTTCCATTTTTTCAAATAGGAATAGGTTTGGAATCCCATTTGGATATTAAAAGGATTACCATATATAACACAAAATTTCTCCGCTAATTCCTTCTAGTTGAGACTCCTTGTCTGTCATTATACCTTTAGAAGTAGAAAGAATTACAATCACCATCCCACCTAAAATAGTAGGAATTCATTGAGAGTTAGAATAGATTAGTAGATCGGGTTGATTGATCCATTCTAAATTTATAAATTTTCTATAGGGTCTTTTCCTATTCCTTCAATATCACAGGGTTAAAACCAAAAAATATTTATTTTCTTCTCAATGTTTTCTGACGTTTTTGACAAAACCTTCTTGAAAAAGTATTTTAACAATATTTTCAGTAATATTAGTAGATGCTATGCGAACAACTCTTTTTCTATTCATATCAGCATTTCATATAGAGGTTATTATCTCAACAATAGTGTCTCTACCCATGATGAACTAAAATTTATTGGTGCCTCAAAATTAGATATAATCAATATGTTTTTATTTTTTTTATTAGTTTATGCATATGAATTTTTCAAGGTATATGCGTGAGACACAATCTATGAATTAATCTAGTTCTTAATCTATTTCTTTCAAATAACCCAAAGATATCACAATCTCATTTTATTTTCATAATACCTCTGGAGCTAATAAAACTATTTTAGTAAAATTTAATTGTCTCCATTCCCGGGGATTGCACAAAAAATGCAAGTTCCTTTTGGATTTCTTTCTTGATCAATCACAACTGCAACACTGTCATCATATCGTATTATCATACCTTTATCGAGTTTAAATTCTTTACAAGTACGGACGATTACAGTTCTGACTACTTTTGACTTTTCTAGGGGCATGTTTTGTACTGCTTCATTGATCACAACAACAATAACATCACCAATATAAGCATATCGATGATTACTAGCTCTTACAATTTGAATACACATCAATTCTTGAGCCTCGTTGTTATCTGCTACATTTAAATAGGTCTGAGGTTGAATCATATCAACTTTTTAATATGTTCTTCCAATCCAAAGGATGAAGAAAATAAAAGAAATATTTTTTGTCCAAAAAAAGAAACTTGTGGTTTGTTTCATCCCTAAGACTCATTTATGTCAGTTCTACATTTTTATCTAGAAATAATAATTGAGTTCGTATAGGCATTGTGGATAATTGAGTTCAACAAGTCATAGTATAATTGATTTGTCTAGAAATATATGGACCCATATTTTTCCACCACAGCGTGCATTTCGTGTCATTGCTCGTTGACTTGCTTTAATTTGCCTAGATGTGATCCAAGCATGTTCAAATGCTTGAAGAGCGTATTTACCGAAACAAATATGATTACGTTGATAAGAAATTCCCTTTGTTCTTTCTCTATATTATTTACATAATCTAATTCTTTTTGGGCTATAGTTGATGGTTGTTTTGGACCTCTCTACTATAGAACTAGACGTGAGAGTTTCTTCTCATCTAGCTTCTCGCGAATAAAAGGATTGAAAATTGAATTTCAATTTATTTGAATAGATATTGGAACATTTTTATAATTTTTTTTATAAATAATAGTTTTTTCTCCTAACATTCTAATAAATCTTTGTTTTCTTTTGTCCTTTATACAAGTCTACCAATTCAAAAAAAAGAAAGTTTTCGATGGTGAATATTTACTCTTGCAATCTCTATTTTAGTCGTAGCATTTGTTCATGACTTTTCAGAATAGATGAATTGATTTTTGATTCATTTTGCCATCCAGACTAGTGAATCAGTAAGGTTCATTTGTTCAATAAAATCTTTTTCATTCATAGGTTCCATCGTTCCCACCGCTTCATACTTAATGATTAAGTCAAAATTCTACAACGAAGCTCATAATCCATTTTATTCTTGAGTCATCCTTCTTAGTCTTTGTTGGCTCGAAGCTCTTGATTTTTCTCTTCTATAAGAAGGATTTGTTTAATATTTCATTATGGATGAATCAATTAGTATTGATGCTTTATTACACTGTCTTTTCTGAGATGATTCATAGACCTTACATATTGGAATTCTATGTTATTGATATTATTTTTCTCTCTGTCCCTCATCTTTCCATTTATCCACACCTTTCTTCTATATTTCGCTTTAAACTTAGAATTAAACTTTATTCAAAAAAGATGCTAGTTGCTACAATATATAATCAACTTATCATATCTTGACTGGTTCTTTAGATCCAGACAATGTGAAGTGATGAGTTGGTTTTCATACTACCGGGCCAGTCTTTTTTTAATCCTAACCCTAAAAAAAAAACCAATGAGTCACACACTAAGCATAGCAATTATATCAAAATCAAAAGGTCAATTGAATTTTTATTCAACATATAGAATTAAGAATTAGTTTGATCGGTCAGAAAAAGAATGAACGAGTTTGCCTTTTTTTGTTCTGTCAATGGATAGAAGGAAAAATAATTAAAGTTTTCTTATTCCTCTTCCTTATCTATATAAATCCAAAGTTAGATGTCTAATACCCCATAGATAGTCTGAACTGTATAGGAACAATAATCAATTTTAGCTCGAATGGTTTGTAAGGGAATTTTCTTCTCTCTGATCCATTCGACACATGTAATTTCTTTTCCGTTAATACGCCCTGTAATTTCTACTTGAATTCCTTTTGTATTAGCTTGTTTACTTAATTCAATAGCCTTTTTTATTGCTTTTTGAAATGAAACTCTATTCTTTTATTACTTGACTATAAATTCTACAAGAATATTAGGATTTCTATAAGGTTTTGCAATTCTTGTGATAGTAATGTTAAGTTTTCAATTCACATATTGAAATTCTTTTTGTAGATTCATCTGTAATTCTTCGATTCCTCGCAATCTACTTTTGATTAGTAACTTTGGGAATCCCATAAGATTATGACCTGAATCAAATTGATTCTTTTTCGAATCTCTATACGGACAATTCCATCGGTGCCAGAGGATGTTCTCATATTCTTTTGTACATAATTTTTGACAAAATGTTTTATTTTTTAATCTTCTTGTGGACCTTCAGAATAATTTTTTGGTTGTGCAAACCAAATGGAATGATGACTTTGGGTTGTACCAAGTTTGAAACCAAGTGGATTTATTTTTTGTCCCATATGACCGCATTACTATACATATCATGATATACCATAGTTGTCCTTTTGCATCTAGGATTTTTTAATGAATATATCATTTCATATTCATCTAAAGATACATCTTTCAATACAATAGTTATATCATAGGTAGTTCTTCTTATTGTATAACTATGTCATTGAGCTTGAGGTTTGAATTTCTTTGCGATAGTACCCTCCTTAACCATTAACCTCAGCTTTACTAATTATTAAATTAGCTTCATCGGAACACATATTATAACTAGCATTTGCTGTTGTAGAATAATCCAATTTAAAAATGGGATAACATGCTTTATGGGGCATGAGTTCTAGTATCATAAGTGTTTCTTCATAGGAACATCTGCAAATTTGATCAATTACTCTTCTTGCTTTGTCAGTAGATAGGGATATATGCCGACCTACAACTTATACTTCAATTTTTTTCTTCTTTAACATAAGGTTTCTCCTCTACTAATGAATCATAAGTACCTATCTATTCTATATGTTATTTAAGATAAGATTAATGATGAGATCTATTATTGCTCTTTGTATGTCTTTGAAAATTTAAAGTGGGTACAAATTCTCTCAATTTGTGACCTACCATACGATCTATTTTATAAATAGGAAAATTTTCTCACCATTATGAATAGCAATCATATGGCCGATCATTGTGGGTATAATGGTAGATGCACGAGATCAAGTTACTATTATTTCGTTTTTCGCTTTTTTATTAAACTTATCAATTTTTCTTAATGGATGATTGGCTACAAAAGGATTTTTTTTAGTGAACTTATCACAGCTTACTCCTACTTTTTTTTTTGTCTTTATTTGTAAAGACGAAGAAAGAAATTTGATTTTCTCGCCTATTTACTATAGTGACAAACAATTAAATTATCACTATATTTATTCTTTTTTCTACTTCTTCTTTCAAGTGCAGGATAACCCCAAGGGGTTATTGGTTTTTTCCTACCAATTTGGGCTCTCCCTTTACTACCCCCATGGGGATGGTCTATAGAGTTCATAACTATTCCTCTTATTACAGGACATTTACCTAACCAATGCTTGGATCCGGCTCTACCCAAACTTTTTTGGTTCAAACCAATATTCCTTGCTTGTTCGGTTGTTGTGAGCCATTTTTGGATATCAAACAAACCTCTACAAAAGGTAATTTTAATGTGGCCGATTTCCTTTCTTTTGCAATTAGTTTTGGTAGAGCACCCGTTGCTCTAACTAATTGTCTACCCTTTCCAAGTGTGATTTCTATGTTATGTATGGCTATGCCTAAAGCAATATTAGTTGAAGTAGATTTCTCTTTTTGATTAACCTGAACCTCTTCCCTAACTGTACAAGCTTTTTCCAGAGCATACGGCTTTCTGGATGTAGATGATGATATCTATACAGATGAATGTTACATATATCATACACTGAAGTACCCATGGGTGGATACCTATATGAATCCAAATCTATTGAATCACTCATGGTATGATCTTCTATATCTTAGGTCATCATGTTCCATCATTTGACTTGTGTTCTTCATGTAGCATTCAAACTGAATGACTATATGAAATTACGTCAATATTTCCACATATTATGGGTAACGTAGGAGACATATCTACTTTTTCCTCGAGGAATCTTTAGAATTCCCACTACTTAGCTTTCAATTTACCTCTGACCATCAAATAAAATGTGAATAACCCATCATTCTCTCTTTCTTTGTCATGTTTTCGTGTTTCAATTGAACACTTCCCATTTTTTATTATTCTCAAAGGGAAAGATTATTCTCTTTACCAAATATATTTGGATCCAATCACGATCCTGTAATAAGAACAAGAGATCTTTCTCAATCAATCCCTTTGCCCCTCATTCTTTGAGAATTAGAAAGGTCCTTTTCAAGTTTGAATTTGTTTATTTGGAATTTGGGTTCTTCTACATTATTTTTATTTAATATTAATTTCTTTTCCTGTCTCTTTTTTTTATATCATTCCTTAAGTCCCATAGGTTTGATCCTATAGAATTTGACCATATGAAGGGTACAAAATCAATCTGATTGATTTTTCTATGAAAAGTACTATTTAAAATCTTCAATTTTTTCCTCTTCCTCTGTCCCTATCCCATAAGTACATAATCAATAGAGAACCTTTTCTTATGTATGAATCAATCTTATTCCATTCCAATTCCGTTCCAATACCTCCCAAGGAAAATATCTAATTGAATCCTAATTTAACGATTTAATATGAGTTTATCCATGCAGTTATGCACTCTTCAAATAGGAATTCATTTTCTAAAAGATCCTACCTTTTGTATTTTGGTGGGTCTTCAAGATCCTTTAGATAACCCATGTTGTATTGAAGGGATATCTATCTAATTTGATCAATTGCGTAAAGCCTGCGATAGCAATGGAACTAGGGAAAGTATACAGAAAAGACATTTCTTTTCTATTATATTAGATTAGTATTAGTTAGTGATCCCGGCTTAGTGAGTCCTTTCTTTCATGATGAACTATTGGCACCAGTTTTATATTTTATTTCTGCGGGGCAGAGGAGAAAAGGGGCTCAACATGTACATGAGAGAAATAAGTAGGTCATGAGAGAAATAAGTAGGTCAACCTCTTTCAAATATACAACATGGATTCTGGTAATGCAGTGTAGTTAGACTCATATGTCAATCCGAATGAATCATCTTTTTTCCTTGCTAGGCAAGAGGATGACAAATTACAAATTCTGTCTCGGTAGGACATGTATTTCTATTATTATGAAATTCACAAATGAAGTAGTTAATGGTAGGGTTAACATTATACTTTTTGTAGTGACGAATCTTGCATGCGTTCTTAATAAAGGGAATATGTTAATTTTTTGGAGTCTTAAAGAGGTGTGGAAACACATAAGAACTCTTGAATGGAAATGGGAAAGGGATGTAACTCTAGTTGCTTCAGAATTGCTAGTCAATCCTATTTTCGATAGGGGCAGTTGACGATTGAATCCAATTTTGACCAATATTTTCATATCCGTAATAGTGCCAAAAAAAGACCCAACTCTAAGTTGTTCAAGAATAGTTGTGTTGAGTCTCTCAATGCTTTGACTTAGGATTAGTTAGTTCTAATTTTTGATGGGACAAGGAAGGGATATAACTCAGCGGTAGAGTGTTACCTTGACGTGGTGGAATTCATCAATTCAAGCCTGATTATCTCTAAACCCAATGTGAGTTTTTCTATTTAGATTTGCTCCCCCACTATGATTTATTGAGAATAGATAAGAGACTCATGGGATTGACGTAACTCCAGGAGAATATGAAGTGCATGGATACAAGTTATGCCTTCAAATGAAAGATAATTTCGAATCTGTTTTGTCTATGAACAAGAAAGCTATATGTATTGTAACTCCTGACTCAGGATGAGCGCTGGTGTTTTTTGTGGTGGATGGGTGAGCCATGCATAAGAACCTACCTTTGGAAGGGGAACAACAACCGCAAACCATTGTTAATACCCCGTAGGTTAAAGAGTAAAATGAGGAATCCGCTCAAGTAGGGGCTTGTATCTTATTAGCTAGTTGGTTGAGTAATAACATACCAAGGCGATGATTAGTAGCTAGTCCCATAGGATGATCAGTCATATTAGGACTGAGGCACAACCCAGACTCCTATAGAGGTAGCAATAGGGAATTTTCCTTAATCGCAAAAGCTTGATGGAGCAATGCTACGTGGAGGTAGAAGGCCATGGGTTGTAAACTTTTTTTCTCGAAGAAGAAGTAACGACAGTAGTTGGGGAATAAGCATCGACTAACTCTGTGCCAGCAGCTGCGGCAAGATAGAAGATGCAAGCATCATTCAAAATAATTGGGCATAAAGCATCTGTAGGTGGCTTTTTAAGTCTGCTGTCAAATCCCAAGACTCAAACCTGGACTGGCAATGAAAAACTACCAAGCTGGAGTATAGTAGAGGCAGAGGGAATTTTTTGTGGCGAGGTGAAATGCGTAGAGATTGGGAAGAACACCAATGGCAAAAGCATTCTGCTAGGTCGACACTGACATTAAGAGATGAAAGCTAGGGGAGCGAATGGGATTTAGATACCCCATTGTCCTAACTGTAAACGATGGATACTAGGCCCTGTGCGTATCGATCTGAGCAGTAATATAGCTAATGCATTAAGTATCTTGCCTGGGGGTATGTTTGCAAGAATGAAATACAAAGAAATTGATGGGGGCCCTCACAAGCGGTAGATTAGATGGTTTAATTTGATGCAAAGTGAAGAACCTTACCAAGGCTTGACGTGCCATGAATCCTCTTAAAAGAGAGAGGTACCTTTGAGAACGCAGACTCTTGTATCATCAAACTATCACCAGTTAATACAACACCAACATTATTTGATTCCGCATTCAGAGCAATACCTATTGTACCTTTTCGAAATTTGACTAATTCACTTGCCATTACTTCATCAAGACCATGAATACAAGCAATACCATTGCCTACTTGAAGTATGGTACTGGTATTTACAATCTTGACTTCTCTATTATATTGTTCAATACGTTTATGGATAATATTAATAATTTCATCTGCTCGAATGGTTACCATGCATTTTTCTTAATTATTTTTGAAAAGAAGAAAAATAATGCCTAATGCCTATAGTAGAAAGACTAATCGGTAATGCCAATATTGGCACTAATGGTACACAAATGTAACTCGTTGTTCCAACAATGATTTAGAGTTCCTAGAGCTCCTTGTAAGACTTGTTGTTGGATTTGATTAATCACCCTTTGCTATTCAAACTAAATCTTTTCATTTTTGTAATTTTCTAATTGTTCCAAAGTTTTGTAAGTTGAATTAATCAAACTCAAATTTTCTTGCACTATCTTAGAGTATCCATTCACCCAAAACTAATATGCTTCTATTTCCACTTTTCATAAGCGAGCCTGGGCTTTTTCCAGCTGTTCAATGGCCCCCCATGCAATTTTTCTGAATTTTGAATAGTATTTAAGATCCTCTATTTTTGATTATCTAATAAATCACTTAATGAAGGTAGATTATTTTTCTGTTCATTTTAAAACTTCTATAATCCCTTCCCGAACTAAAGATGAATTTTTCGATTTGTTTGGCTGTCATACTCAATTACTTAGGGTAAATTCTCATAGTTTTTTTAATAAATGTAATGAACTTATCCTTTCTTCTTTATTCATAGTCCAAAAAAAAAAATGAAAAAAAAAAAATCTAATGCAAAACCAAAATACTCGGAGGACTCTTCTCACAAAATAAAAAATATGTAACTATTAGCAAAGTTGTTTCTTCTTTTTTTTTTTTTCCTTCAGTTCAAATCCAAAAAATGCTTCTCACTTATACATAAGGCATAGGTCATCGATTCAACATTGGATAAAAAAGGGAAAATGCCCTTTTTTTTATAAGCAATTCAAATTATTTTATCAAGATGGGTGTTCTATATCAATAAAATATTCATTTTAAAACCATCTCTATATTAACATTGCTTTAACCTATTGGAATAGTGCCCGGAAAGCCAATTATATTTGCCTTGTAAAAGCTATTTCCTTGTAAAATAATCTTGATTCATCTTCATTTTTTGATCTTTATTACTTCACCTGGCCCTTAGATCACACATGACTATGGGACTTGGTTAGTTCACTGGGTGGTGATCATGGAATAAGTTTTATACGGTTGTGATCTTAAATCTTCCAATTCATAAGATCTTGTGAAATAGAGCATCTAAGATTCAGATAGACTTACACTAACGATGCATAAATCCAAGAATTGGATATTGCTCCATTTCATGAGCAATTTGTATGAGATACAAGTGCATGTTAGTGGGCGCTTGTTGGAGAACAAAGCACTAAAGACCCTACACAAAATCTACTAGATAGTTGTAGTGGCAAGTCGGTAGTGGTTAATTCTCCTACTTACGCTAGTGCATATTATTAGTTTTATGACTTGAGGATCCATGGTAACCTTGTGTTAGGTCCTCATGCTTTGACTCTTCCTTGACCACTTAGCATGTCTTTTGGGTTGAGATTGGGTATGAGCTACTTGGCATGGAGTTTGTGATATCCGAGATGGAATCCGACTCCTAGCTTTTGTGAGGAGTGAGTGCATTTTCTATGTGTTCTATAATAATCGATTCCAATAAATTCTTGCACAAGGTGGTGTGACAATTTGGAAAAGGTATTTTCCAAAGATGAGGTCACACAAGAGAATCGAACATTGAGAATAGAGACACAATATTGAAGCTATTAGGGAGCCAGCAAATAGCTTGCCCTAGGCCTCTTTCGGGAGATAGGAGACGAAATGACCATATTTGCATGGTACGTGTAGAGCTATGATGGTTCTCCAAAATATTCATTTTGGCCAATTAGTTGGGCTCCATGGGTTTGAGGTTGGACATCGACTATGGAGATTGGGTGCTCTTCAATTAATGAAATTAATTGAATTTAGTTGATTAGCTTAGAAGGAGTTTTAAACTAAAATGAATATAAGATATTCAAAAGTCACAAAGAGTTGTGAGCTCAAGTCTAATGAATGGTAGAACCTATTGGGCTACACACAAAAGCTAAATAGCTTCCAAAATTGGTAAACCAATTTTCTAAATGTTAGAAAAATCACCCTTGGTGACTGCTTTTCAAGGATACAATTTAATGGTCAATTTCGGTTTCATTAATTTAAGTGTTAAACTAGTCAACTAATTTAAAGAGTTAAATTAGACCAATAATTAAGGGGTTAGTTATTTGGTACCATATTGACCATCAATTGGACAAGTTGACTTAAAAGAGTTAAGTTGACTAATTTAAACTTAAGATTAAGCTAGTTTGATTTAAGAGTTAAATCAAAAGTTAATTACTTAAATTAACATATTTAATTTAATTAATGGGAAGAATACTTTTTGGAGGAAAAATTTAAATAAAGTATTGATTTGAATTAGCATCTTAATTAATTTGGAATTAGATTCTAAATGTAATTGAAATACACTTGAAATTAAAGTAAGACTTGAATTTGAATTTTGCCAATTTGGCATGCAACTTGGGCGGTCACCTTGAGGAAGGTGTGATGCCAACTCCTCCCTCTATATATAGATAAAGAGTGCAAGCAAAATTCAAAATTAACATTGCTGAAAGTGTGAGAATTAGATTCTTGCATTCCCTCCAAAATCTCTCTCTCTCTCTCTCTCTCTCCCCATGCATTGCATCATGTGTTGAAGCTTTGCATTTCTTCTTCTTCCCAACCTGAAAATCAGCCTCCTCTACCTCATTTTCTCCTCTATAACTCCAGATTCTAGAGATGGGAAATTGGAAGATTGTTTGGTGTGTGGATCATATCAATAGAAGCAAGGCACTTGACTTGCTCGGTTTTGGAGGTTCACCTGCAGTAGCTTCTGGTTGGAAAATTTTTATGCAGCGATCCAGAAGGATTTTTGCTCTATTTTTTTTATAGCAGCTTCCCCTATGTGTGTAGGTGTTCCAGATTTAATTTGGTGATTTTTGGATCGGTATATCTAGGACTGAGGTTGCCAACATTCCACTGTGCCGATTCCAGACAGTTTCTGAATCCGAGAGAGATAGTTGATCTTCTCCTTGTTTTGAGCTACAAGAGGTAATTCTTCATCCTAATTTAGATCTACATCATGAATATATCCTTGGACACTTAAGTAGCTTAGTTATTTTTAAGCTTATGAAGTTTTGATTTATGGATCCTAACGCTACTCTTGCTTTCAAGTGGTATCAGAGCTTTTTGCATGCTATGTTTTGGATTATTGTTTAATTGATTCATGTGATGAATTGATCAATATAACCAAATACTTGATCCAAGTGATGGATTGGAGTGTTTGGTTGATGATGCTTGTGGCTCTATTGCTTGATGAATTGAAAGCATGCTTTTATGTGATTTAAATATTAATTCATGTTATAGTATGTTTCAATCCATAGAGATAAATGTTGAATGTTGATTTAGCATTTATTGATGTTATATGGTGATATAGCATGTTGATGTTTGATCAAAACAGTTTTGGTCATTATTAGACCCAATTTGGTTGGAGTTATATTGGAGATTTTAAAGAATATGATTCTAGCTTTTTCTAATTTTTAGATGCATGATTGAACACTTGAATTTCCTTTTTTAATAGAGGTTTTAAATCTTGAAATTCATCTATAATGTGTGTTTTGATGTTGGGAACATGTGCTAAAACTATTGGTGCACGAAAGTTGAGTGGAAAATTGATTGACATACTTTGAAACCCCAAAACAGGGGGCTGCCAAGCACTACTAGACGCTGGCCACATGCTGTGCGCGCAGCGTGCCCAGCTGTATGCCCAGGCTGGGCAGCAGCCCCCTGTTTTGAGGTTTTGATGTATTTTGTGTTTTTCCTCCAACTCCTTTTGTGCTTGAAATGTTTTTGCATCACACATAGTAGATGCACAAATGTTGTGCAAGTTAACAAGATTATGTTTGACATTTTTGAATGCCTTTGAAAAAGTTTATCTTCCAACAATGGCATAAATGTTATGCTTGTTCAATTATTTGTTTATGAGATAAGCATTTAATTGTTAGAATTAATTGTTAATTCTAGATTTATTTATTGTTCATTTAATTGTTGAATGGATGATGAATGAATAGGGATGATCATAAGCCTTTAATATTGATTTTAATTGTTTCAAGTTGTTGAAATGGGTTGTATTAAATTGAAGCTTGTATTCCTTTTTATTTCTACCTTGTAAATGCTATGAGAGTAGAATCACTATGAGTGAGGATTTCATATTCATGTAAATGCTATACGGAGTAATGGAGACCATTGGAGGCATAGAGACTTTTGAAGACTCATGGATATATGGGATGCAATGATGTAATAGCTAGATTTAATCAACCTACCTAAAATCAATTAGGTGGTGCACCTATCGCTCTAAGTGCACCACTTGGTTAAGCTCATGGTCATCCCATACTAGGAGCATGCTAGACACATTTACTTATTTATGCTTTCCATATCTTATTGATATATGAGATGCAATTTTAGGATATAGAAAACCTAAATAAGAGGATAAAATGATGAGATCTTTGCAAGCAAAACCCTCCACTTAGAATGTCTAAGTGCTTTTCAAATATTAAGTCAAAATGGATACAAATTAAAAGAGTTTTAATTAATCCAAGCCTTCTACCAATAGTTGATGGCATGACGATGCTACCACTTTTATGTGATATACATCCAATCACGGGGGTCATACTTAGGTGGAAATTTGTGACCATACACTTTGCATGAGATGCACATTTGATTTGGGAACACCCACACATTATACACTCGGTCACTGGGGATGTTGTGCCGCCCATCTCAAATCAAAGTTTGATTGGTAGGTCTAACTTAATATCGAGCAATATAAGGTCATCCATTAGGGGATCTACATGAAATGGTGGGGCAAAATATATCAAGAATTATATAAGATGCAATTAGAAAAAGTTGTTTACCTTTGGATTGCTTGTGGATATACATCTGGTCATGGGGGTCCACTTACAAGTCTTTAGGATCTTGATTCTCACTAGAAAATATGATTTCCCAAATTCTTCTAGGGGGTGAAGGATTTGATAAAATAGTGGGAGGAAAACATGCTTGAAAGACCATTAACATGTTTTTAATATCAAATCAATCACATGCTTATACTTTTTTTACCTATTGTAGATTTTCAAAATCTTCAATCAAAAATGGTTAAAAATCCACTTGCAAGTATTTTGAAAACCAATAAACTAATTGGACCAAACTTCCAAGATTGGTTAAGAAATGTTAAAATCATTCTTGACTCTGAAAAGCGGACTTACGTCCTTGATCAAAGGTCCGTGGACACAATAGGTGATGATTCCACCGACGCACAACATGAAATGTTCAATAAATTTGTAAATGATGATCTACAAGTGAGGTGTGTCATGATGGCATCCATGTCCAACGAGTTCCAACAGACTCATAAACACATGAAACATGCTCGAGAGATCTGTGTACACTTGCAAGAGTTGTATGGTGTACAAAGTAGACACAAAAGGTTTGCTTTGTCTAAAGAGCTCTTTAGGGCAAGGATAAGTGAAGGGTCCAATGTCCATGATGATGACCTCAAGATGATTGGACTCATCGAGAAGCTTAGATATTTAGATGTGGTCATGGACAACAACCTTTACGTGGATTTGATCCTACAGTCATTGCCACCATCATATGATTAATTCATTGTGAACTTCAATATGTCCAAGCAAGATATTATGATTAACAAATTGATCGATATGCTTGTGACCGCAGAGGTGACTCTGAGAAAGAAAATCCCATTATGCTTGTATCTTCCTCCAAGTTGAAGGGTCCTAGTGGTCCTAGAAAGAGAGGTAAGAGGAAGAAAAGTTCTTTCTCAAAAGAAAAGCAACCTAAGAAGGGTTCTAGAAGGGTTAAGAATAAAGTTAAAATCGAAGATAGTTGTTTCCACTGTGGTGAAAAGGGGCATTGGAAAAGAAATTGCAAAGCTTACCTTGCAACCCTTGAGAAGGGTCTATACTTTATTGAAGTGCACATGACAACTAATTCTTCCACATAAGGATTTGATACCGCATATGGTTCTCACCTTTGTAATTCGTTACAAGGATGGAAAGAAGAAAGAGTATTCGTGAAGGGGATATGATCCTTCGCCTAGGAAATGGAGCAAGAGTTGCGCCTACTTTCCTAGGCATTGTCAAGTTGGACTTGGGGAATATTTGCATTGTACTTGATCCGATATATTATGTACCCCATATAGTAAAGAATATTATTTCAATTTCCATTCTTGATAGTAAAGGATTTGATTTTTCTGTATCGAATAGTAAGCTGAAGGCATTAAAGAAAGGTTCTTGGATTGTTCAGCGTACATCAATAAATGGATTGTACATACTTGATTCTCAATGTTTACTAATATACATTCAGTCAAGTAAAAGAAAGTTAGATATCTAAGAAGACGCCATTCTTCGGCATATAAGACTTGGTCATCTCTCTAAGAATAGGATGAGCAAGTTAAAAGCTCTCAAAGCACTAAATGTTAGTGGCAATGAAGACTTTCCTACTTGTGAATCTTGTTTAAAGGGAAAAATGACAAAACTCCTTTTGTAGGGAAAATGTAGTGATCTACAAATCTCTTGGATTTGACTCATATGGACATTTGTGGACTACTAAGAGCTAGTAGGAGGGGAGACTATTCCTACTTTATCACCTTCACTGATGACTATAGTTGGTTCGGACACTTGTTTCTTATGAAGAATAAGTCCAAAGTCTTTGAAAAGTTCAAAGAGTATAAGAGTGAAGTAGAAAAGCAATTGGGCTAAGTATTAAAGCTCTTCGATCGAATCGAGGGGGAGAATACTTGAGCACCAAATTCTTGAATTATCTAAAAGAAAATAGAATTCTCTCTTAATGGACTCCGCTCGGCACACCCCAACATAATGGAGTAGCTAAGAGGACAAATCGTACCTTGTTGGACATGGTACGTTCCCTGATGAGCTTTTTTCATGTGCCTATATCCTTTTGGGGATACGCCTTACTTACGGTGGTGAAGCTACTAAACATAGTACCTTCAAAGTTGGTGCCCAAAATACCATATGAGATATGGCAAGGCGAAACACTCTCTTACCACTATCTTAAGGTTTAGAGATCTCCCACCTAGTGAGACTGACAGTGGGAGATAAGTTGGATAGTAGATCTATCTTGTGCAAGTTTGTGGGATACTTTAGAGAGTCTATAGGTTACTACTTCTATGATCCCTCAGAGCAAAAGGTGTTTATCTCGAGGAACGCCTACTTTTTGGAAAAGCAATTTCTATTAGATGAAATAGCATTACTGTTGAACTTGATGAAGTTCAAGATAATCATGAAATCCCACAATCGGAGGAAACAAGCGAGCAAGTGAAGTCTAGTACACAACCTCTACTAGCTTGGACCGAATCAAGAAGCAACCCGAAAGGTTCGAATTCCTTCATGAGATGGGCTAATTAGTTGATAATCTGAAAACATATGAGGAAGCTATATTGGACATAGATTCGCGATATTGGCTTAAAGCTATGAGATCCAAAATGGACTCTATATACTCAAACAAAGTATGGACTTTGGTAGATCCACCAAAGGAAATAGTTTTCATTAGTTGCAAGTGGATTTATAAGCAAAAGCTTAGAGTATATAGAGAAGTGGTGACTTTTAAGGCGCGACTAGTGGCAAAGGGTTATACTAAAAGATCTGGTATTGAATTCGAGGAAACCTTTTCACTAGTTGCTATATCTAAGTCCATTCAGATTCTACTTACCTTAGCCGCACATCATGACTATGAGATATGGCAAATGGATGTATAAATCATTTTCCTTAATGGTGACATTGAAGAAGAAATCTATATCGAGCAACCACAAGGTTTTACATCTAAAGGGAGTGAGCAAAAGGTTTGCAAACTCTAGAGATCTATTTATGGACTCAGACAAGCATCCCAAAGTTGGAATAAATATGTATGAACCATATGTGTACAAGAAGGCTAGTGGGAGTTCAATATATTTTATTGTGCTTTATGTCGATGACATCATTCTCATTGGGAATGAGGTAGGAATGTTAGAGTGTACTAAAGCATGGTTATCTATACAATTCTCCATGAAGAATTTGGGATAAACATCCTACGTATTGGGAATACATATCTATAGAGATAGATCTAAGAGGATGCTGGAGCTACCCCAAACCCCATACATTGACAAGATACTAAAGAGGTCTAGTATGGAAGAATCCAAGAAGGGATTTCTTCCCATGGGACATGGCATTTGTCTCTCAAAGTTTATGACCCCAAGACTAAGGAAGAGAAATGAAGGATGTCTCACATACCTTATGCCTCCATTAACAATAGCATAATGTATGCAGATCAATGTACAAGATCGGCTGTGGCACACTTGCTAAGCATTATGAGTAGGTTCCAATCCAATCCTAATAAAAGTCACTAGATAGCCATAAAAGCAGCCTTTAAGAGCTCGAGAAGGACTAAGGACTTATTTTTGGTATACGGTAATGGAGAATTGAAATTAAAGGGGTTTTTAGATTCGAGCTTCCAATCCGATGCAGATAACCTCAAATCTACTTCTGGATTTATATTTTACCTAAATGATGGTGCGGTGAGTTGGAAGAGTTCCAAAAAAGACACCACGACCGATTCCACCACTGAAGCAGAATGTATTGTGGCTTCAGAAGCTGCAAAGGAAGGTGTTTGGATGAAATACTTCATTAAATATAGTGCCTAGCATTGCTTAGCAGTTGTTATCCTTTGTGACAACACCGAGGCAGTAGCGCAAGCCAAAGAGCCAAGATCTCATCAGAAATCCAAGCATATTTTAAGGCGATATCATTTAATCTAGGAGATCATTGATAGAGGTGACATCCAAGTAGAGAGAGTT